>JAUZNK010100564.1:0-45713 GCA_035046665.1 Euphysa ruthae
ATTAAAGTTGACCCCTGAGGGACCCCACATTTCACTAATACTAATACTCATCAGAAAGTTCTTTATCAACTTTCACCCTAAATTTTTCTATGTTCATTATATTTCATATAATCATCTATGCGTCGTCAAAACCTGGCGATTTATTTAGTTCTAAATCGTTAATTAACTAAATTTTTTTCGCTACATCCTCAGTGACCGTGGAGGATTCCTTTGAAATTTTCATATGACCATAACAATTTAGGGTTGTTTGACTATTATAAACATTTGATGCTCTTAGAAAAAGATTTGTGGATCTGTGGCGCAGTGGTCTAAAGAGCCGAACCACGGAGACTGTATTGAAAAGGTATGTGATTCGAGCCCACTTTATGACTGCGTTTATGGTGAATCCATCATCTAATTTCGGGCAACATATTATAGCAGAATTTAGATGGTTTATCTCTTTCCTCGTTCTGTGTCCCAAATTCGTAATATATACATCTATAAAAAAAAGAAGGAAATTTAAAAGAATGGTTGAAAGATTTCCAAAAAATTCTTATAAGCATTAGCATTTGAAGATGATCAAAAACAAATTTATTACTTGTTTTTAAACGAAAATTGGAATATGAAGATGGATTTTAAAGTTTTCAAAAGATTTTTAGGTCATTATATGCATTAATTAAGTTTATTGCTAAAAAAACCTATTTTTTTCTGTTAATAGCTCTGCTAAATAGTTCCTGGTTTGCATCTGTTTTTGTCCTTCTAAATTGTTTAGAAAACATATTTCTTATAGCTATATATTGCAACTTCTTTATCAAACCACTTTTGAGAATAGGTTATTATTTCAATTTTTTTCTTCAATGCTATATTGTCAATAGTTTCTTTAAAAGTTTGAGAAAATTCTACAAAGGTCAAGTTAACAGGAGAAATTCAATAATTTGGAAAATTTTCTCGACTTAATCTTTCATTTATTAAGTCCTTGCTGTAGTTACGCATAATTTTGGATTTTTAAGCTCTTTAGTACCTGTCCTTTACCTAGTGATCTTGCGGGTACAGAAAATTGGCTAATGCTCAGAAAGAGAAATTTTGTGTGATCCCTGCTATTTGATATTGTCAGAAGCATTTGAGAGAATGTGATTTACTAAAGACGAGGAGTATGATGTTACTTTTGTAGGATCCCTAATCAGTTGTGTAAGACCAAAATTCATTTTTAGTGTTAGCTCTGTTGTCAAGAATTTAATTGCCACTATCATCCAAAAGATCCTCATAAGTTTGGTGCAAAGTGTTGGTTAAAGGCTCAAAAAATTGTTGATATCAGGTGGTCTGTAAACTATACCACTGTAAAATGTTTGGTAAGAGGGAGAAGATTATCAAAAATATGTTTTCAATATCATTTGTAGGTGAAATATCATCAAAATTAAGATCGTTTAAGATGTCCTTGATCGTTCAAATAATACTACCACCAGATCTATTTCTGTCTTTCTTTAAAATGTGGTATCCACTAAGTTCAATTTCCTTGTCATTTATGGAACTATCAAGCTTACTTTCAGTAACTCTAATAATTGAAGTTTTTGAAATAATTGAAATCCTTCTTAAATATTCAATTGGGTAAAACACTGTTTACATTAAAATGAATGAAGTGTAGCCCTATTTGCCTAAAGGGCAGACATAATTGCTGATGTTCTCCATAAGATTTTCTATATTATGATGCATAGGCCCATGGTTATACTCAATGTCACCAGATAATTTTAACATAAAAAGTCTCAGAACAGACGAGAAGAGTGTAATATGACGCACCAATTGTTTTGAAGGATTTTTAGTAGAAATGTGTATGAATTATGTGAATGACAGAAGTTGCAGAGGTATCAAATTGATTACTTAACAGACCAGATTGACTATTTAACAGACTTAAACTAAAAATGAAATATCCTATATTAAAAAATATAAATACTAGGGTAAAAAAAATAAAACATACCTAAAAATACAAATTTGACAGAACTAATATCCTTAAAATAAAATTTAAGAAATATA
Organism: Euphysa ruthae; assembly: GCA_035046665.1. NCBI lineage: Eukaryota > Metazoa > Cnidaria > Hydrozoa > Anthoathecata > Corymorphidae > Euphysa > Euphysa ruthae. The sequence continues at coordinate 2,008 of JAUZNK010100564.1, forward strand.
AGGAAAAGAACGTTGAGAATAAAAACAGGAAAGCCCAAAACACAAAAAAAACAACATCAAAAACAATGAAACGACGATGAAATGGTTTTTGAATTTTGTGTTATTTGTGTTTTGATTTATTATTACTAATTTTTTGAACTTCATATATACATCTGATCAGAGCACTTCAAAGAAGTCAGAGAATAAACATGTCTAGTATCAATGTCCCTGATACACAACAAAAAATAGATGTTAGAATCAATTTTTTACAATAACAACTAAAAATAACACTATCAAAAAAAGATTCCAAATTTTTAACCTAAGTTTAAACCATTTCAAAAAAACTCTCAAACTGGAATTAATAAAACAAGGTTATGTGTTTCCACATAATAGAGAAGGTGACTTCATTTATGTCTTGGTGAATTTAAAGTGGCCTTATTTTGACTGAAATAAGTAGATTTTGTGTATTTCTCTTTGACGAAGTTAATACTTTCTTATTGATTAGATTTTTTTCATTGCAGGTATGAGTGCAAAAAGAAATAAATTTCTGAAGGTAAAACACTTCAGAACAGTTAGATATAAATAAAAAAATGACCTAAATGTTATCGATATAAATTTGAATGAATAATGGATAAAAGTTTAAAAAAATTTCAAAATTAAATTAATAAAAAAATTGGAGTTTAGTAAAGTATATAAAAATTAAAATATGGCTGTAAAATAAATGAAAAATATCAAAAGGATCTCAGTCAATAATACTTATTCATGAAAATTTTTGGGATGACAATGGCCAAACTGACAGTGGGTGAAATTGACAAAGAATCCATTGTAGCCACTGGGATAAGCTTCCACATGACGTGACCCACACTTTCCTTACAGCCACCAAGTACAAAAAAGTCGCCCAATCACGAAAAGTGTTTGCCCTCCGCTTGGGATTGGTCACAACATTATGTACTTGCTTGGGATAGGTCACAACATTATGTACGGGCTAGACTTCTTTGCACGAGCATGATATGACATGGTAAGAGTGGACAACGCCATTTGGGAAACATGAGTATCATCAACAGGTGCGGAATAATATCCAGTAGGAAGTCCAAAACAACAATAGGACATTGTGACTTTAACAACAACCCGCTTTCTTCTCCTCAACACACCAAGATGATCGGCATGACTTAAAGAAAAACTATTACTGCAATCCTTTTGAGATAGAGCTTGCGTTTAAATTCCGTTGCCAATTTGAGGTAAACCTATTTATTGAGAGGTAGGCCATTGATCAAAAACAATTTTTCCCAAATTTTTCCAGCTCTATCATACTTATATCTCCTATTGGCTCCAATAATCTCAATGTAAAGCTCTTTACTATAGCCAGCTAACAACATAAGTGCAATTTCTCGCCAGCAGCAGTTCGAGACTGTGTAAACACTGCTCAAATTTTAAACCAACTATGTGGTTTAAACTTATTTTCATCTCGATTTTGTTCAATGGTTATATGCTATCTCACTATGCAATAATGTTGAAATACTTTGTGGTTTTTGAGATAATTTCAGCAAGGGTTAACTCTTTAAAGCTGTTTGTTGTCACCCACGTTGAAAATAAAGATAAAAATTCATTCAATTTCATCTATTACATATACAGCCCAGGCTTAATAAAAGTATTTCTCTAACTTTCTTGAAGTTAGCCATTTAAAGATCCACATCAACTGTTTTCTGCAGGAAATCCAAATGTGTTACACAATAGTTGCGTGGATTAATCTTCGTGTTTTCCTTGATAAACTTTACACAACTTGTCGCAATTTTTTTAAATTTGTATACATTAAACCACCAGAAAAAATAAAATTTTTTTTTTTTATTGGTAAAGACAAAACATAATTCATACAATAGTCTCAAAAGCAAAGTCAGGCAGCTTACCAGTTCTCGATGACAAGGCCTCAATGGTCTTCTAAGAGGTTTCCGTGCATTGGCTGAAATTTAAAGTTAGGTAAACAAAAACAATTTTAAAGTTTTGTTTTAGATATATCTTTATGAACGTTTTTATTTACACTGTAAATTTTTGTAGCAGAAAATATAAATTAATAAAAAAATATATGTTGGCTTGGCAGAAATTTAACAGTCGTACTCACAGTAAAGGTTCCAGTTATTTATCTCTTATCGTCTGTTTCTTTAATTGGGACAGTTTTGGCACCATTTCGGTTAAAAGTGTATTTCCAAGGGGAAATGAAAGACAAGGGTGTTTGATCTAGATTTAAAACAAGATCTTTTGGAATATCATGCTCTTCAACGATTGACAAAAGAAGACTCCAAAATGTTAGTTTCTCTTCAAGGAGAAACTGTTCGCTTGGCTCAATCTTACCACTGGTGCCTTTTCTCTTTGGTTATTTCATTGTTTTAAACACATGTTTTGCCCAACCTTCCATTAATTCAACGTGTCCACCAAACTCCTACAATTTTTATGAACAAGTTGTTTGAAGAACTCCAGTCCAATAAAAATGGCCATCTTTCAAGATATTACCCTTCCAGCCAAACGTACTCCAGTTCATCTTTCAATTTTCCAAGAGTTTTGTCATCTAAAAGATTTGGTCTACCATTTCTTCTATGCACATTGTTTTTTTTTTGTCCTTTTCAATTTGTTTTGAGTGAGTTTGAATTTATATTTTCAACTTGGGGGTCAATAAAAAGCTTTAAGGGGCTAACTCCTCGCTAATATTATAAATGGGCTAATTTTTTATAAAAACTGAAAATTCTACCAATACGCGGTCAAATCTATCTATTTTAGAAATTTATTTTCTTGGTTTTCGCTCTCTGAAATTAAATGAGTAGATTTAACAAGGCTTTTCACAGAGATGAAAGAGTAAACTATAGAACAAACCGTTTTAGGAAGAGATCAAGGGTTTTTCCAGTTAAGAAAGATGTAAATAAATATGATAGCTTAGTAAATAAACATGCTAAATACTCTAATAATTCCAGTAAATTTAAATGTCATGGATAGGGTCACTGAAAATCTTGCTGATGCCATAAATACTTCAATATCATCATCCAAACTCGAAGAAATCGGTGCTTCATCATTAAAACAAAATTATTCTACAACATTTGGTTTTAGGATTGTGGACACTGTTGAGCTTTTTGACATTTTCAAAATATTTTCTTGCCCTGAATATCAATATCTCTTGTTTTATCTAATCTATTGAATAAAAGGCAAGGACATTTTTAGATTTAGTTTAGCTACACGATGCGTTCATTGGGACAGAGTCCATCCATGCCATGTATCAAAAATTTTACGTCACTGATGGATATTCCCCCACCAATTACTTAAAACAAATATGAAAAATGTGTTAGAACTGTATTACAAATGTATTAAAAGTAAAGCTCAAGAAACTATGTCAGATGCTGCTGTTGAACTTAGAAATGACAGTGACATAGTTTTTGATAACGATATCCCGTGCGTTGGAACGTGGCAACGTCAAGGTTTTGCTTCAAATAATTGTTTCGTTAAGGTTAGATCTATCGAAAATGCCCAAATTCTTGATAATTGATTGATTGTAGTAAACAACGAGGAGTCATATTTGCATAGGTTGTAACCTCAAGGAAAAAATGAAGAAAAATAATCTGGAAAGCTATATAGATTGGAGAAACAGTCACATATGCAACTACATAACACATAACTACATAGGATCTGCCGGTGGAATGGAAAGTGTTGGTTCTAAACGAATTTTCCAACGTTAAATTGAAAAAAAAATTTGTGTTATGTTACTTATTTAGGCGATTGTGACTGTAAAATATATATGACAGAATAGAAGTTCAAAAACTTGAATGCGTCGGACATTACCAAAAGCGTGTCGGAACCCGAACCTACACGACTATTGCAATTTGGTGTGTATGATAAAGTATCAACTTTTAACATAGTCAAAAGGACATGTGCCAGTATATGAGAAGCTGAACATGATACCCCTGGGTTATATATATTAAAACGAATTTTTTTAATTTTGTGAGTTTGAGCTGTCACTGGTAAAATTAGGTGGGATTGATATGAAATTCATTAAACTTAAAACATAGATTATAACATTATCTATCCAAAACTGAAAAAAGCGTGTCATAAATATCCAAAACTGAAAAAAGCGTCATAAATATTTACTGTTCTGTAGTTTTTTTGTAAGCGCGAAAAAAAAACTTTATTTTCTCAAGCAACCGGTTACCATAGCAATAGTTGACAACTTATATTATTCATTTGTTATATACTACTTTATTATAACAAAATAATCATTATTTAATCATGTTTTTTTCTTGCAATAAATTTTTGAAGGGGTTAATAATAGCGAGCGGATACCAACAAACTTCAGCGTAAGACGGTAAAATATATATATGCGGTAAAAAATTGATGAAGTGGCAAAAATAAAAGCCAAAGGAAGGGTGTTTATCTGGAGCAGGTGGTTTCTAAATAGATTTGCACTGTTTAAATGTAAAGTATTCCATATTTCTAATATTTTTACTTTGTTTATATTAATATTTACTTTTTTTTTAATATTTAATTTGTTTCAGCTTTTTCTGAGAAAGTGCTTTTTTCGTGCGCCGGCCGCTCTACTTTGATATCCGTTTGACCGATTTGCATGAAATTTTCAGGAAATTTTCTTCTTACTAAGCTCTATACAATGATAGCAAAGATTTTTGATTTAGGCTCTAGAAAATTTTTTTCCTAATTTTTGTTTGAAAAAAATATTTTTTTTTTTGAAATTACCTGCTGTAATTGTATGTAGAAACCTTTTAAAATTGATATTGCGGAAAAATTATTACAATAGACGTTACCAAAATTCTTGAAATTTAGCCGGCGTAAACCCATTGTTGGCTATTTTTAGGACTTTTTGCCGGTTACCATGGTAACTGGCTGACATTATTTTGTGTTGGTTTTCAATATTTACCTTATACATGTGTTATATATTTCTGAACTCTAGTACAAATATGTCCATTAGTGGGGTCCCCAATCTTAAAACAAAGATCTTAACAATATAAACAACTTTCACTGATCCATTCTTGAGATATTGCGGCCGGCGTACTCCAAAGGACTATTTTGAGAAAAGTTTAAAACAACAAAATATTTCATAAATGTAAGTAAAGCCTAAAATCGATCTTTACTCTATAATTATGTCTACAAATTTCTCAAAATGCTCCAGCCTCATACGATTTACCATCCGCTTCCTCATTTTTATCGCCTTCGTGCTCTTGATTTTCCCGTGTCTGATTTTTCTAAACTTTTTCGCGCTGTCAAAGTTTTTGATGTCGAAGCAAATAATCGTTTCTGATTGATTGTTTCACTTACTTTTAGTCAATACTTTCCAGAGATAATGTTGAGTCCCTGAAATATCAACATAGTGAACTTCCGACAAATTAAAATCGGCTACTCTGTCATATGCATCCAATTCTAATAGCAAAAAGGATACCTAACGGTTTTTCGATACTCGATCCCAGACCATATCATTGAAATTCTCATTTTGGTTCTGCATAAGACCATGTAAACATTTAAGTAAGCTTTCTTGACTCAGCTCCTCAAATATAGACTTTAATTTGGCGATTAATAGTAAAGTGAGTTCTGGTCCTGGTTTGTACATTGTGATACATCGGATTTATCTTTATTGCACTTGCAGCAGCTGGTTGGTACCTAGAGGACACCAAGGTGAATGACATTAATTTTTTCTGCGAGAAGCAACATGAAATAATACAGCTCTTGTTGTTGCTTACATTGTTTTTCAAATCATTTTTGTTACTTCTGATGGATTCTGATCCCATAATAATTTTGAAGTTGGTCTATCATGTTGTTGATAAGTTTACCTTTACCTTTTCCCGCTTCCTCAAATTTCGCAAGACAGCCGACTCTTTCCTGTATATGCCCGACACACTCCAGCTTTTTTTTACCGTATTTTAACGCTTGTATAACTTTCACTATTTCCGTAAATTTCAGTATATCGTAATTTAATTTTTTTTTCACAACGTTCCCAAATTCGTTTAGCTCCGACAGTTTCCATATTTCTGGCAAATCCCTTGTATTTTAATTACAAATTGTGTTTATATTTTCACCCGTTGTAGACTGCAGGGTCATTTTTGCTAAGTATAATATGTACAACTTAGTACACATTTTTCCATATATTGTTTTCAACGAAATTGCATTTTTCAAAGAGCTAAATGGCGTTTTTAGGGGAAATAAACTTTGATACAGTTTAGGAAATTGCTTGAAAATCTTATTTCTAGACAGCTCTTAGAAAAAGCAATTAAATTAAATGAATTCTACCTGTTGAAAATACCAAATTTAGCACCAAATTTAATTGCTGATAAAGAAAATCATTGGATCTATTGGTGGAATAGAAATAGCAATTATATATAGATGTCAGAAACTAAAGTCTTAATCGCTCGGCAAGACAAACATAAACGGAAACCCTGTTTATGCAGAGCATGCGTAGGACAAAAAAGTGGAGCTGTCAAGTGAAATTTGGATGAGTCTCTATGTACCTACATGGGGTTGCCTTCTACAGATTGTCATGCGTGATAACAGCGTCTGAAATAGGCTGATGAAATTCCTCCCATGAATGTTGCAGTTGAAAACATCTGTTCTTTCAGAAGAAATTTCCGAAAAAGTGCAAAAACTGCAATGATTACTTCTCTAGTGGCGCACAGAAAAACCAGGTGACGTTAAAATGGGTGAATACGAAGGTTATGACAACTTTGATGTAAAAACGGCAAAAAATGTGACGTAACGGAGAGGGACTCTATTTTTGGAAGCATGCGCTACGAAAGAGATGGGAAGACAGTTAATTAATAAATTAAGATAATTTAATAAATTAATTAATAATTAAGATAATTAATTATACAAAATGTATAGATGCATGGATAAGAAACATAAAACCAAAACGTCTTTCACAAGAAATTGAATCATTCCATTAGAATGAAACTGCATGTAGTTAATTTATAATTAAGTACTTTACCTTATATATATTTATACCAATTCTTCTAAAGCCTCGGAATTGCAAAAATATTCAAGAAATGTAGGCAAGCTGAATTCGCATGAAATTTTAGCGAAACCAGCAGAGATTGAATTTTCAGGACAGCAAAATTTTAGATATTTCGCACGAAAGACATTAAAGTAGTAGAGTATTGTTGAGGCCATCGTTTTTTAAAAACAATGTAAATTATATGACCTAAACCTTTTAATACTGCAGAAAGTGATACGAGGCAAAAATAAATAGAGTGAGAGTTATGCAAAGTTTAATGAGGAAGTGGGATCTGGCTTTAGTTACAATTAAGCGACGCCTCAATTAATTAAAAAAAAAAAAAAAAAAAAAAAAAAAAAAAAAGGATTATACAGGTCGTAATGCGTCAACCTCGGCTTCCACCGTCATCATGATTACTTGAGTGTAGGAATAAACCATAAATAAAAGCTAAGGAAGTTCAGTATAAGTATTCAAATAAAAATTATCACTAAAACAAATACGCGCATAAAAGTAAAAGAATAAGAAAAAAAAAACGCTAATTCTCTGCCAATTACCACTATCAGTCAAGTGAACTTAATATGATTATCACTTAACTGTTAGCTTGATTTCAGACTAGACTTTACTAACTAAGGCTTAAAGAGTGGAAAATAAGGAAAGGTAAGAAAAAATTTGGAAAGATGTTTTTTCCTATAAAACCTCTTCAAGAGAAAGAATTAAAATTTATTCTACCCGCATCTCGTAATATTGAACTGTGTGTATCAAATTTCTTTTCATTATATCAATCCAATTTGACCTTTTATTTATTCTCTAGATTGAGGTGTTTACTGCAACTGACATGTTAGAACATGTTAGAACTGACATTTCAACAAATCTTCGTGGGCTAAACTATCAAAGTGAAAAATCTATATTTTTGGGCAGATTTATATCAAAGCGAATATATTCGCTAAATTATAAAAGGTTGGTATATACACACACATACACTATCGCGTATTTATGCTATCTGTAACATGTTTTAACTGTAAATTTTTTTCTACGCCATCTGTAACTTTTCCTAATTTTAAATTCGCTTCACGTAGTTTCTTTACTATTTCTGGATCAGCGAGATAGCCACGGTTATTCGGATCCGCGTACCACAATAAGAATTTGTTTTTAGGTCTTGCTGGTCTTGGTATGAGTGAAAATTTCTCAGGCTTGAGTTCGTGTCTTAAAGCGACACGATCGTGATATACTGTTTTTACAGTTCCTCCATTTCTTTCAATAGCCTCGATTGCAACTTTAGAAGCGCGTGAAACTTCGATATCAATCTTTCCTTCAAACCAGGTGCTGCCCTGCAATAAAGCGCATACATAACAAACGCTAGTGAATAATATACCCCCGAAAACATAAAAAAAAAAAAACCAAAATCTATGGATCAAATCCCTAATAACATTAACATTGGTAAATAATAAACGTTACATAAAGAGAAGCGTCTTATTCTAACCGTATTTTTACGACTCTCTGAGCTACAACTCCAGAATGGCTATAGAGCGAAAAAAATGGAGATGCAAAGAATCTGGTTAAGACTTATTGCAGAAATTACGCCTTCTATGATATTAATCCAAAATTCAAAAAAATTTCCCTTGATAGAGAGGTGTAATTTTCAAATGCATGCCCATAAGGGCCTAAAGTGATGCTTACCATGGTTCCTAAATATCATACAAAGCTTGAAAAACATTAATGTACTCAATTTGAGAAATACATAAGCTTTGGCTAAAAAACCAAAAAAATCACTTGCTCGAAAACAGGAATTTTTTTTTTTTTTTTGGAAAATAAAAATAAAGTCTGTCCATAAAAGAAAACATTGTCCATGTTATCGACAGCCATTATTAAGGTAGGTGGACGCTCATGAGAGTATCAGTAACTTCAAATCTCATTGAGGTAAAATCTTTATTTCATGTCAAACCTTTGAAATGTATATACAAAAAAAAATCCGAATTTGAAAGATTTATATTTTGGTTATTCCATTTTCTTTTCGAATGTTCTGACATTTTTGCAAAAATACATTTTGAATGAGCCTCCTTAACACTTGAAGAACTTTTTGATTGAAAAATGGCGAAAAGGCTGCATAAAAAACAAAAGTTGGGCATAAAATATAAAGCCCTATTGGAACTGGAGAAAAGCAAATCAAATGAAGAAGTTGCAAAATCATTTGGAGCTAGGTACCACATTTCGCTAGACTTGTGACTGCACATTTTTGGAATCCTCAAGGCATCTAGTTCATTGAATGGAAAGGTCTTTATAGGCTCTAGTGGTGACATTAAGTCTCCAGAAAAATATGTTTTTAGGGTCCCAACTCCTTATAATAAAAATGGGGAAAATCGGTATCCGAAGGTAAAAACTTGTGAAACAGGCCATAATAACCCTAAAACATTATAGAATGGACTTAAACTTATATATGATAAGTCTTAATTTATTTTCAGTTGAATACGTGGTTTTTGTGTAATTTACAGACCATATAATGGAATTTTACAGACCGGAATCGGAAAAAAGTCATAAAAATTTATACTTATTTAAAATAAAAACTACATAAAATACAATACTCCTGAATTTTTAAAGAATATCTTTTTGAGTAAAGAGAAATATACCAGGTTGAAACATTGAAACATAAGATATATTTGTATTATAAGCAAAATTTTAGATAATTTATTTTTATAGTAAGTACTAATTTTCAAAGGAAACCTTAAAATGATCTCCAGTTTACACACTTTTTCACTAAGTGTCCAGCAACTTAAATAACATAAAGTCGCTAAAAATCAAGAAAAAGAATAGTAGCAATATTAGAGTTTACAGTTTTACTTAATTAGTATCACTACCATCACTACCAACATCACTTTCTGCATCACAACCGTGTTCTTCTTCACCTTCAGATTCATCATCAATCAAATGCTCTGTAATTTCAGATGGAAATGGCTCGGCAATCCAATCGATCTCAGCATGTTCGTTCCAACCATAATATACTATGTTAGGAGGGTTAACAATACTGCGACAAGAAGTTTTAGCAACAAAGTTTGATCTTTCGAGATGTAAACAAAGAAAAGACTTACATAGGGGAATTATTGATAAATCTATAATTTCTTAGTTCTTAGAAGCATGTTTTTATATATTTAAAATCTAGCTTCGTTGATGTCACTTTATTTTTGACCCGTACAGTTTGTAAAGATAGTTCTCCAAAGCATTCTTAACTTCATCGGATAAACACTAATCTTGACCAAAAGATATAAACGTACCAACAAACTCATCTGACTTAATCATCGTTTTCCAGCAAGCACTTTTACTATTTCTAAAAAAAGTATATACATAGTAATTTCCTGTGAATGAATGAAATCCTATCATTGCTTTACGATTATTATCTTCCATAGCAATTTCGTTCAACTGTAACCATTTTCTCTGGTTTCTGATGCCATTATCAACATACACTCTTTCTCTTTGATTAAGAATACCTAGAGCAATAATTAGAATGTCGGTATCACCAGAAGGTGAGCACATGACTACATTTGTTACACTGTTTTCACTTAAGGCATGTAAAGTGTGAAGTACAACTTTAGTATCAGCTTCCTCTTGATCACTTATTAATATTTAATAATCTGAACAATTATAAACAGTAAATTTTTTACAGTCTTAATAAGTAGATAAATAGAGTGAGTTTGTTTTCTGTAACGCCATAATTTTGCTCTTGTTTTCTATGATATGAAATATGATAAATAGATGATAGATAGAAAGAGAAGCTTAACAAGCTGTGTTCTGTTTCCACTATTTGATAGAAAGTCTATATCGCGTGGAACTTTGCTTATTACAGAATTAACATAAACGCGAGAAGAATTTCCCTGTTTTTCTCTTTCGGCAGTTTTGATACTGACATCTCTATAGCAATCAGCCACTATGTCTACTGTTATATTTTTTAGGAATGGAATTCAAAAACTTCATAATGAGTCCTTCGAAGTTGTTAGGAAGATCTTGTACAATCATTCTAAACTGTGCGATCATATATATTATCAATGCAGATTCTTTTCTTTGCGGTAAAATACATTTGCTTTCTTTAATATGTAATACTTGCAGAAGTTTGCTTTTCTGTGTAGAACGTTTAGAAACCATCGGGATGACCTAAACTTAATGGTACTGATATAGTGCATATCCAAGGGTTTTTTAGAAATTGATTAGTTTTGCTGCTTTAGCTGATATCGATAATAATTTTCCTAAAATATTCTGATTTGATTCCATAGTTCTCATAGCTAAGTTGTTTTTTCCAATTGTCAATGTTTTTAAGCATTTTTAAACAATGCTACTTTATTGCGAGGCAACGGGTCATGAAATAATTTTTGATTTGAACGTGTTCTTTCATGGAGAAAGTCATCGTAGAGTACTTTCCCTTTTTTAAGAATATTGAGGACTTCTTCAGTGTTTCCATTAAATTCAACTCCAGAGCTAAAATTCAACAACTTATCTTTCGCTAGTACTAAACGGTTTTAAATGTTCGTTTTTAAAAACATTCATTAATTTAGAAACCAGATTCTCAGACTTATCTATTTGTGATTGCCTTAGAGGTTTTTACACTCCAGGTCAAATTACTAACCCAGCAAGATCAGTTCAATCACTTAAATTTCTAGTTTGTTGTGGTCGATTGACGCACCATTTCAAAACTCCAGCGAATCCATTCACGCCACCTAAGGAAGTAAACATAGTTGTTATCTTTAACGTGGGAAACCAACAAATCGCCGAGACAATATTTCCAGATGGGGCCACGTGGCAGGTCTTGGAGTACTTAGAACGCCCATTTGCATCTACGAAATTCGCTCAACCAAACAACCCGACCAATTTGAGCTAGCGTTGCATTACCCAATGAGTTTTACTCAAAAACTCAGAGATAACATGGAAATAAATTTTCGCCAGAGGTGGGAGTCGAATTCGTAACCTTTCGCTCCGGAGTCAAACGTCCTACCACTGTGCCAACTCCGCTAGATGCACCACTGGTGTCATACAACAAATTAAACTTAATAACAGACATAAACACAATCAAAAAAAAAAAAAAAACTATTAACTAAACTTCAACCAGTGCATCTATTAGCCAAAGCATGCTTGCGGTAGCATTTTAGTGTATTTTATACATTTAATCTTTGAAATTTGAAACTATAATAAATTAAGAGTGCTTATTTCACCTGTTGTTTTCGCATCCTTGTTAATTGTCTGTTCACCTCTCTGATCAGTAGCTGTCTTTACACGATAATTTTCTTTTCTTTTCCTTAGAATCCATATTCATTCAACAAATCTTTCATTTCGGGGAATAACTTATCAATATGCAACAATGTTTCCACATAGTATGTCCCATAGCTAATAAAGAAGAATTTAATTAGAATAAAGAAGAATTTCAGAAAACTAATATGGAAACAAATATCAACACCTGAAAGTTTTATTTCAAATAGCCTGAGATTTTATTGGAAATAAATAGTACTTAATATTAAGATAAAAATATTTCAATTAGATAAATTTAGATATCTCTACTTTTTTATATAAACATTCCAAAAAATTTCATACCGAGAATAGAGAGTTTTGTTCATTGCAAAATACATTGGGATAAAGATTTGCCAGCAATACATTAGTGTATCCATTTCCTTTTCTTGCACTGCAGTGTGTACCATTACTTGATATCTTAAATCCGTGTAAATCGCCCAAAATTGTGCAGTTTTACCAATGGAACCATCTCCCACATTTTTCGGAACATTTCATAGCTGTTTGATAGTTTTTTGTAACTCTTCAGTCAATTCCCTATTTATATTATCAATACTAGTATTAACAGATAGTTGTAATAACTCGTCTGGTATATCTGTCAAAAATCAGGTTAACAGTAATCGCCCTAGTACTTCCCAAAAAGTGAGATGAACGCTCCAACATCTGCTATAATGTGATCTAAATAACACACTTGGAAGACTTCCAGTTGTACATAGTTCACATTGAAATACCGCATCTTCAAACCCAGACACACGAACAAGTAACCCTAAGATCTAAGCAAAAAATTTAATTTAAACAATTTTAAAGTACAAACATTGCTAATAAAGAAGAGACATGATGCAACAGAATGATGTAAATATAAGTTTATCGCTAATGAATATTAGTCCAACTTGTATTAGTTCATTTGTATTCTTAACACAGAAGTAGTCCATTCATATTCATATACTGTATTGTAAACGTTAATTCTCCTCACCTGAAAGTTTTTTTTGAAGAAATGGAAATATCCAAGGTGTATAATGTCATTACGATAAACTTCAGACTGATTCCATTTAACTAAAAAAGCATTCATAACTGCCCCAAAATGAAATGTTTTCATATGGCGTATTTACACTTTCTGATATACTTTGAAGATATTGCATGCATCTTTGAATGGTAGCATGATTGAATAACAATTGAAGCTGCTATACTTTCTCAGGTAAACTTACGTAACATGTAGAAAATTAAAGAACTTTCATCAACTTGCAAAGTATTATGATCCACCAATTCATCAGCTGGGTTCTGCTTTTTAACTGGAATAATTTCAATATTTATATCCTCATAAAACAAACTATGAGTTCTTCTATGCATGGCAGTTGTTGTTGTAGCATTGGCAGTTCTTTGGTTGTCTGGCCTTTCTTGGAAAGCAACTATGTGTGTGGTATTTATGGAACCACCACCTGCTTGTCTGTCGACTAACACATAAAATTTATCAACGCAAAGTGTGTAAAGGCTGTGTAATTACTCAATTGTTTAGGTTGGATAGGTAACATAACTCCCTTTTTAGATAAACAATGTTCAGCTTGTGCAGATTCTATTTCACAGGTTAAATTGTAACCCATGCAATGTCCAAACTTATGTACTAATTCAACAACCTAATGCCAAAAGCACATGTTTGATTTGGAACGTACTTTTTTTTTGTAATAAAACATACAAGATCCAGACCAATTGAACTATACGCATGGTCTTTGCACTTCTTTCTGTCGAATTACTACTAGTCGACAAAAGTGTTTTGAGAAATAAAGTGAGTGAGCGAGGAGGTTGAAACTTTGAACTTTCAAATTCCTTTGTAGATGGAGGCCAGCATGTTAACTCCACGTCTCTAAATTCAACTATATCTACTGCTAGCATTCAGGCTACAGATTTTAATGTCTCATCACAAGTACTACGCCTTTGATTTTGAAAATATTAAGAAATTTGGTCAGCGAATTTCAAAGTAAAAAGTTTTTTTAATTTGCTTCTGTACCTAGTATCACCAACACCTAAATTATAATGTTTTTATTGAAGCAACTTTACCTTGAATAGTTATGACATTTATAGTGTGATCTCTAACCTTGTCAATATTTCCCTTTATCGTATGTTCTACTGTGGTCATTTATTTCAAATTTTGAGAAGCTGTCGATGATGCAGCAGGCGAAAAAAGAACTAAATGTAAGCTTTTGGTAACATGTTCTATGGACTTTAAATTCTTTGACAATTAGATCGAGGTGAACAATTTCTTTGAAGAACCTTTTATTTTTACATTTAGCAGTCTCTTTTACAGATGTTGCTGCATTAAATGTCATTTGGCATAAGGTTCGTATTTTTTTTCTGAGATGTTGGATTTTATATTTATCACACATAGGTTACAATACTTTGAATAAATCCAAGTAGCAGTTGACCTCGCAGTACTTGTTGTAGTATCAATTGATAAGCGATCCGATTTTTTGTTTTACTTCATTTTTGGTTACTAATAATTGCAGTAAATCTAAAAGAATAAAATATTTGCAGAGCTTTGAAATCAAATTCTAAAATAAATAATTATTTTTATTATACAATTCCATAGGGTAAAATGGGTCTATTTTTGGCGAATTTTGAATTTGACTTGGATTTAAGATAGAAAAACTAAAATCAAACCATTTAATTTTGGTTTATTCTTAGCAAAACACCATTCGGGTGAACAAATGCATTAAAAATAATATCTCTCATGCACCCTAAGGATTTGGGAGAACTTTTATTTATATACTTCATTGGACACATTTTTACTCCACTAATGGCGTAAAATTGGACTATAATAAAATTATATACAAAAACTGTGGAATAATTGGTTTAAGCCAACTGACATCTATTTTTATATACTTTAAAGTTATCTTTCAATCAGAATGACAATAAACTAGCAATAACATAAGAAAATTTAGCTTTAGATAATGGAACCAATGCATGGTAAGAATTTTCATTGTTTCTCTATAGTATATTGTATATTCTATTGCCATCTCAAAATACTGTTGTATTTACAATTACATTGCAATAGTTTCAATAATTACTATAATAATGAAGTGAAGAACGTTATCAATTTAATTACTAAATCAATCTTAACTATGACGCTGGTCTACATTTCAAGTAAAGACGTGATTAATCCATTTCATAAGATATAATGAAAGACACTTCCCTCGAACATAGTAAAAAATGAGCATTTCTAGCGGTCTGTAAATTATACACAACCACATAGCAATATTCAAATAAAAATTATAGAGTTTTCTTTGTTACTGCAAACTTATGCCAATCTCTGAGTTTTAATTTCAAAAACATTTTTAAAAAATTCAACAATTGTCTATAATTTCACTTAATATCATTATTTATTCATGACATATAAAAATATGTTCAAGAGTTTTCTTTCGATGTATATAGTTTACTTATCATATACAAGTTTAACTCCATTCTGCAACATTTTGAGGTTATTATTGCCTGTTTCACAGGTTTTAAGTTCCTACCTTTGGATACTGATTTTCCCCATTTTTAATATAAAGAGCTACCAGGACCCTCCACACAAACGTTTCTGGAGACTTAATGCTTAATGTCACAACTAGAGCCTAAAGACCTTTCCTTCCCATGAGCTAGATGCCTTGAAGATTCCAAAAATGTATAGTAGCAAAACTCTATATTGAAAGAGAAAATCTGGCAAAGGAGTGACACCATTTTACAGTTCATGACAAAATCCTAAGTTCATACAGAAGGTGTTAAAAAAAAAAAAAAAAAAAAAAAATTTGTCTGAAATTTTTTTTGAATTTATACTGTTTTAATTGGAAAAAGGAGGAAGATGGAGTTAAAACTCTTAAATTTTCAAATCATTTACAAGAGAAACAACAGATTTATTCCAACTACAGATCCAGTGATATATATAATGCCATACTTTTGTATTTTATAGGATGGAACATAAAGTTTATTTTTACCACAGTAAAAATATGAGAATTTTTAGTCCTTTAAATGATTACGAGGTATCAGACCTAAAGGGTGGAAAATTTATAATGCGAATAAATTGTCATTGAAACTCAAATTATTTTGTTAATATAAAAATATCCTGTTTGCCCCCAGATTTGACAGCAATAGTTTAAGTGAGAAGAGGAAAGACAGAAGTAGATATTTTTAAGAGTAGGTTTATCAACAAAGTAACGAATTTTTCATCTGTGAAATTGCCATGAAATATTAAAATCTATTAAAACACCAAGGTAAGTAACAAATTTTGAAGGATAAAAAGCTTTTTGCCATTGATTTTGGTCATGATCATCATTTATTGGATTCTAAGGTGCTGAATAATGATCAAGTCACTGAAGCCATTCTCAAATGGTTTACAAGGTCAGAAAATGTTTCTAAAAATGTTCCTGTCAGTGGTGACCTGATTTAAGAAAAGGCTCTATAATTTTCTAAAGAAATAAACTTTAAAGCATCAGATGTCTGGTTAGACAAGTGGAAGAAAAGGTTGGTTTTGATGCTTTACTTTTTAAAATACACTTTGTTTTTTTTATCAGCAATTTTCAACATAAACAATCAAGTCAATTTGCCTCCAAATAATAAACAATTTCATGGTGCAATTCATGAGTCCGACTCTGGCAGAAATATACTTTCCATTTTATCTTTTTTGAGTTTCTGTGCAAAACTCATTGCATAATGCAATGCAATTTGGTGGGGTTGTTTGGTTAAGTGAATTTTGTAGGTGCAAAATGGGAGTACTAAGTACTCCAAGACCTTCCATGTGGACCCTTCTGGAAATATTGTCTCGACAATTTGTTGGCTCCCCACATTAATATAACATTCTCAGCCTCACTTCTCTCATTCAATGAGATGAATACTGAAAAAATAACAACAATCTAGGGAAAAACCCAAGGTACTTTCCTGTATTTCCCGCACCACTCCACTAACAAAACTTTCTGCCGCCATTTATTTATATCAAAACAACAGCCATTTTAAAAAGCATCTGGTTTTTATTAGATAAATTATCAACATAGTAAAAGTGATAATAGAGAGACAAAAACAGCTATTTTTAATTTAGTTATTGTGAAGTTTAAATGTATTTAGCTAATTCGTCCCGTTTATGTTTTCATTATATTAATTACATCAAATAAAATTAATCTGATTTCCATCTGGTTTTTTCATTATGAAGGAAATATTTTTAAATCTATTGCTTTGGGGAAATATGGAGAGTACCAAAACAAAATTGATCAAGCGACGTTTTCTTTGCCATCTCTTACACTTGAAACCAAATTTTAATACATAAATATCAACATAACGATTTTTACACAAAATTCAACATGTTAGAACACCAAAAACTAAAATTTTGTCCTTGCAGACTTCACTGACTTTCTGAGTGAAAGATGAACAATGACCTTGTTTTTCCCTTCATGAGACGTCGCCTCAGCATATTGGCCCTTGATATTTTTTGGCTGCATTGCTGTGTCTAATTTCTTCCCAACAAAAGGCATCCAGTTTTGTTTATACGCATGATGACCTGATTTCATACGATTTTTCCAATATAAAGGTACCTTTTCAAGACATATGTCTTTGATCGACGGTTTTACAGTGGCCATTCTTTTCAGAATTTGTAAGAGAAAAAACATTCAACTCGAATCGAAAAAAAAGGTGATAAGGTTTTATAAAGTAATATATAACTCCTTTTTTCCTTTTTTTCACCTAGATATGGTGTATCGTTTCAGACCATTTCGAGCAAGGCCAAGTTGGTTACCGAAGAAGTGACGGCTCCAAGGCTTGAAACCACACTGTCAACAATTCTTTCCAGGCACTCTCTTGAAAATATTAATTATGCCTTTGGTTTGTTTTGCCAATGCCTCACAAACAAAACGGTCCAATTCAAGAAAAACAAGTGCAGTGCAGTGGAGGCAAGCACAGAAAGGTTCGCTTAATGAAATGAATGGCTGCGGGAAATGCAAAGGACAAAAGACTACCACAGTTTCTAAGTTTTCAAAAACATGGCCGCCAAAATAAATTATTAAATAATGACCTGATTTCTTATTTACTAATATTGTCAAAAATATTGACAAAATTATTAAACGGTATTCCAAGTTTGAGAATAAATTTTTGCAAATTTATTTTACCAGAATTTATTTTTGCGGACCCCCAAACCGCAAAGTTAAATTCCGAAAAATTTTATAAAAATTGTGACCACCCACAAAAACAAATTCCGATAACTTTGATAAAAATTGCCAATTCAATGAAATAAATTTAAATTTTTTTTTTGCCAAAAAACCCCGCAAAAATCAATGGAAATTGACGGTCTGCAAAATAAATTCAGCAATATACAAAGTTTCGAAAAAAATTTGTTCCCGCAAAATTTATTCCCTTAAGGTAATCAAACTTGAGAAAAAAAATAGTGATGTTTTCAGGCAATAAATTTAACAAAATTATGACTTCTATAATTTCCTGACTTGTAAGACATGCAAAATTTGATATTTGGGCTCAATATCGTTTTTTTTTTTTTTTTTTCTTAAAAAAATTTAAGATTTTTTGACTTGAAGAAACTAATTAACATCACTAGCAGACATATGTGATTTCATAAGATCTCATTGCCTTTATTTATTTATTTAGGATCCTAAAATTAAAAACTTAATTTCATAATGAAGAGCGAAACATTAAAAAAAATAAAATTAACTCAAATGACAATCTAAATTTAAAAGAAACAGTCGATCAACGGTCATATAAGTTACAACATTTACTGTGGAATTCTACATCAAGTAAAACTATATTGACAGGTAATTCATAATGAGGTCATAATGTAGACAAAGTTCGAAAATTGGCAAATTAAAATTTAATTTAAAAGGTCTTTCAAGTTGACTGCAAGCCATAACTTTAGCTTTCTAATACATTAGCAATAACTTACTGATCCAAGAAGTCTGACACCATCTTTGATTTTACCAATGATAGCACCAGATTTTCTCAGCGTATTTATCGTGAGTTTCTCATCAGGATTTATTCTATTACTGTCAATCATATACTGAATTCTATCCAGACTCACCGTAGCAAACTGCAACTTGTTCCTAAACATAGATACATGCATATATACAATCATGCATCATATTACCTTAAGAGTATTAAATTCCACATATTTAAGCCCAAAATAAGAAATTTTGAAATTAAAATGGCTGTGATATGAAAAACTTGACATAAAAATCCTGAAATGCTCCAAACTTCATTGAAATTATTATCTTTTGTCAAAAAATCTGTAAATTTAAAATCTAGAGAAACAAACATCTCTCCACTTTGGGAAAAAAAGATCTGCAGAAAAAGTCATAAAAACTTTATTTTCAGTCTATTTTCATTCCATATATCGAAAAATTTGGCAAGGCTTTTTGTTTTTTATAATCCAATCATTTGTTTCATCAATTCTTTAATTTACTTCACATAAAAAATCAGGAAAACCTAATGAACAGATTTTGAGAAAATTTCAAAAATGACTGAGCAACTTTAATCTATTTAAAGACTCCCACCATCCTCCACAGTTTCAGAAAAAACTGATAAGCAGAAACTGTGATAAATTGATTTTTTATTAAAAAAGTGTGAGTAACATAAATCAATAATACTCTTCATGGTTACACAAAGCAATCATTATTCTAACAATGAGATAGCTATCTGATTAGATCCCCGATTGGAACAGCACCACATTATCTGACAAACATCTGTCTCCAAAAATATATTTGCCATTATACAAAGCTTTGTATTTTGTAAGAAACTAACAAAAAACTTGGGGTCAGCTGATTGATATTTATGTGGATCCTCCTGTTCATGAAGGTTTTTATATATAATACTCACGGTTTATTTGTAAAACCATGTTTTGGCACTAGCCTATAGAAAGGAGTCTGGCCACCTTCAAATCCTAAACGAGGTAATGTGCCTCGCTGTCCCTGTCCTTTGTGACCATGTCCACTTGTTTTACCTCTCTTTGAACCTGGACCACGCCCCTTTCGCCGTTTCTGAATAAATGAAAAGAACAAGAGAATTATTTTACACACCTGTAACAATCACAATTGCACTAGCTCAGAATTTATAAATATTTGAACATGTGATTCTGGTCATCAAAATATTTTTAGAGTATTGAGTATACCGATTCCTTAAAAATGGCTAAATTTCCACTTTTCTGAATTTTTAAACTATTTTTGACAGGCAATCTTTCATTTTGGTAAATGGATCCAACTATTGACCTTGATTTCAAAGTAATAACTCAAACCACCAGAAGCAAAGTTCCTGAAATGTTCCAGGTTAAGCATGTAGGCCAAATTCATCCTAAATTATAATGAAATCTAACACTAAAATAATAGCCAACTCGATAAAAATTGAAAAAAAAAAAAAATTTTACTACATTAGGAGCTGAGCCAAAAAAAGCACTTACATGCTGATGAGCTCCCTTGAAATCGCGAATATTACTCACACCAACACGTGGCATATCTTTTAAACACCTAAGGTTTCTTTCAACATGACACATATTCTTAAACATGTCACTTAAGCCCATATTTTTTGTTCTTCAAACTGTGAGCAACATAAGCAGATATAACATTCAAAAGATTACATAGAACGCATTCGTTAGCAAAAAATTTCAGTTGCGCTATCTGCATTATATCGTTAAATCAAAATGCATGTATTTTTATCAAGGTCAAACGTAATTCCACAGTAATTACATCTCTCAAATGCATTTTTTAAAGAAATAGATTTTAAATTTAAAGTTAAAATGTAGAAAAAAATTGTTTGGAAATTTTTTATAGCGTTCCATTTACTCCAAAGTTTGGACGGTAAAAATTTTATACCGATTTGTTAGTGGTATTCAAATCACCATTAAAATCTGATCAAATAACTCAATAAACAGCTTTTATTCATAGGAACTTTTTCTTCAAAAAACTAAGATTTTCCATCTTTACTTAAAAAATCGTGTCCAGACCAGGCAAATAGTAGGTTAAATGGTGGTATCTACATATTTTTAAGAAGCCTGTCAAACTTGTCCATTTTTTTAAATTGGATCTGCATACCCAAGTACTTAGAGCAATAAGACAGGAAACAGAATTTTTCCTAAACATATGAAACTAGATAAATCAAAAGATATCTTTAAAACAAACTCTTGTGAAATTGAAACCACAAATATGACGTGAAATAATTTCAAAAACATAACAGTCTTCTTCTTTTTTTTAATTTCCATTGCTAGGAGATCCCAACTGTCAATAGAAGATGGCCATATATGTAAAAAGAGAAATTTGATATCACCAAAAGATCATCAGAAATATAAAAACTAAATATTCAAAAAGAAAAATCTTATTTTAAAAATTACTTATTCTAAAATCTTTTGCTAGGATCATTTTTGATAGGTAAATACTGGTGAATAAATGGCTTCCGTTTCACACTAACATCATAAAAACATTTTTGAGAGATTGTGAAGTTTTGAACATAATCTCTCTCAGAGCAAATCCTGATAGGCACAAAAATTATAAATAAAGAATTTGAACCAGTGTGCAAAGCACTTAATCCAGGAACTAAATATAATTTTTATCTTTGCATCAAATTTTTTAAATTCACCAAAAATTAGCCTTAGTTGATTGTATCCATTTGCATTTCTGCATTTCATCCTTTTTTTTCTTACAAAAGCTTTATTTTGGTGTGTCTGTGTTTTAAAAAAATCATTTAGTTCACCACTGCACTATCACAACCAAAACAACCGCCAACACGACCACCATGATTGTAGGTCAAGCCAAATTTATTCTCTCATTACAATCCTTTGAAAATAAAAGTCATAGTCACAGTCCTAAAAATTGGCAATTTATTTGAAAAATTACAGTGGAGATATCCAAATAATTTCATGATTCCAAATGCTGGCCAAGAGACATCAAAATTTTGAAAAAACCATAAGAATTTCTTTAAAAAATCTAAAATTGTTACAAAGCTAATTTTGCTAACTGGATCAAATTTTTAAAAAGATCTCTGAAGGTGAAACCAACTTGATTTTTCGATCTACGAGCCGGTTGTTCATAAAACACGATCAGTCAGTCACCAAAAATATATTTAATAATATCCCCAAGTTTATACGAATAAGCGGATAAAAGGCCTGAATTACACTAACGATGGGGAAAATTGAGTCTGATAGACACTAAATAATCCCAATTGCTATTATTCGATTCCGTTTTTTTAATTTATTTTTTTTATTAATTTTTTTTTTTTTTTTGATAAAATACGAGCTTATTTTTGTCATTTCATTCAAAGTTTCCAAATATCAGCGTTCCTCATCGTTCATGAAAATAAATATATTAACATAAATATATTTTCAAAATATATTATTTTAACCCCTCTCCCACTTTCAAAATTACCCCCACTAAATTCAGATAAAAATTTGCTGGGAGTCCAAAAAAACAGTTTAAGGTAAAGACACTAAAATACTAAAATACCTAAAAAAAATATCTAAAGATAATTTTTTCACTAATTTACATTGGTTAATCAACTAAGAGTTCCCTTAATACATTACTTATATAAACATAACTTTTACAGTGCATCAAAAATACAGGAAAACCTCTTTTTTGTTTAAATTTGCAGCAACTAATATTTCAAGAAAAATCCGGCTGAAGAACTTCAATAGAATATTATTTACAGTGAATTTAAAAAAAAAATTGGGAAAACATTTTTGTATTTTAAGTTTGGTGACTATTTGAAAATTTTATAATAATGAACAAAAATGAATAAATAAAATAGCTTTGATGATCAAGTCATGTGACAGTTTGGTGACGGGTGAACACCTAAATGGATTATTCATAAAAAAACAAATAAAAAAAAGGTTTTTTAAATTAAAAAGAAAAAAAAAGTATATATATATATACATATAAACAAAAATAACATTAGATATTTAATGATAATAATGTATTAAAAAGGCATTATCACAGATATAATTCTTTGCTTTGAATTATTGAGGAAAAAAAAACATTTTTTTAAGTTACTGCTTCAACAATTTAAGGTTTGTTTGCAATCAAAATAAATTTGCATAAAAATTAGAGGTATTTTGTAATAAATTAATTACATCATCTTTTGTCATAAAATGCCATTCATAAAAAGAATCTAGTTAAAATCAAAAACAATAAAAAATTTACTTTAAATTAAAAAATTTAGATGAATAAATTTCTGTAAATATATAACATAAGTAAAAATTTTCAAATAAAAAAAAATTTTATCAAAATGGCAAAACAACCAGAAGCATCTGAAATAACACAATGTAGTAGTTCTCACTCCAATAATACATTTGCTAATACATGACTCTAAGTGACAGACTTAGACCTAAGTAATAGGCTGCTCAGGCTGACAGAAAAATGAGAGGCACAAGCTTCAAATGAAAGTTTAAATTACCATTGCTCACGAATGCAATAAAAGTGAAAAATCTTAATAGAATTTTCTAGTAGAAAAGAAAAATTTATATTGTAATTATCGTTATGTATACAAGATATAAATAGTAAATGTTCTAAATAAATTTTCAAATCATTTTTGGTTATAAAATTAAAATGACTCTGAGTTAAAAGAAATATAGCTAATGACTGACATTTGAAAATTAAATCTTTCCAAAAAATCCAAATACAGATATTCCTTTGGAAGCTGTATAATATATAGACAAAAACACAAGCAAAGAGGTACACTGAAATTTTGTTTTCCAGCACCACAAAAAGAATCAACAAAACAAGAAAAGAGTATAATGTTTTAAGGACTTTTCCACATTTTCAATCAATATACGTTAAGGGGAATGGCTTTACATTTATGTATTCAAACATAAGTTTAAAATTTAATTTCTTGAGGAAATCAATGCCGCATTGTGAAGCATTTGCTGTGGTTCGCAATTTGTTGGTTTTAAATTACCAAATGATCATAGATACTTAACAAGTTTCAGAAGACACTTAAAAACTGTTTAAGTGTAAAATCTGGCCCTGTCACTACCTATCATTTATAGTCACCTAGTATTATGGAAAATTTGAGAAAAAACTAATGCACGGTGGCTTCCAAGAAAGCTTAAAAAATGTAAAATTTAGGGTACATTTGTGCCAATTATCCTGAAACAAAAATTTTTCCGAAAAATCAAGTTCAGTCATTACTCATCATTTAGGGTCCTATTTCGTCATAGAAAATTTGAGAAAAAGCTAATGAACAGTTTCCAAGAAAAATGAAAAAAATATCAATTTTAGGCCACATTCAGGCCTAATACCCTGAAACATAAGTTTTTCTGAAAAATTCAGCACTGTCACTACTCATTATTTTTGGTCCCCTATCACCATGCAAAATTTTGGAAAAAAATAACGATTACTAAGAAAAGTGTGTTACGTACAGCCGGACTGACGGTGTTACGACAGACTGAATGATGGACTGACTTATGAAAGGACGAAAGAGGTGAATTTATAGGACCCGATCCTGCAAACCTGGGGTCCAAAAAAAATAAACAAAGTGATTACAATTTACAAATTGTATTTTACAATATATACTTATGATATTTACAAATAAATATGTACTATTATTATTACAATCATCTACAATGGTGGTTGACAAGTTAAACACCTATGATAACATCACTACTCTTAATACAAAGGATATCTTAGTTAAAATTTCCTGGTCCTAAATAAATACTATTTTTGACCTTGAATATACAAAAACTGATTACATGGATAGCGTTTACCACACACAGCACCAAAAACCCTTTTAATTTTTCTAAAAAATGTTGTATTTTTTGTCAGTTTAAATGAACTCACATTCTGTCAGCTTTGTGCGATATCTACAATGGATACATATGCAAAATCAAAGAGCTAATATTAATTTAAAAAATAGAACTGTTTCCGTAGAACTTACAAAGCTTTAAAATCAAGCTTTAAGATGATACCAACATGAAATAAGTAAATAATCTAATAAAAGTAGTTTTTTTCAAATTTTATGGAGAAAAATCAAACAGAAAATCCACAGCTTGCATTTTGGAAACGCTATCAGCATAATAAATTTTTATTGCCCTTAAAAACACAATATAAATTTTTAACAAGTCGCACGCACAACTACACGCTTTTATTCTAGGGGCATAAGCAAAAATTTCCTCTGCTTCTAATCGTCAACAGGTGTAGGTTAAAAAATCAAAGAAAAAACTTCCATTGCTATATTATCAATCTTATGTTAGATAACATTGACTTTCTACAGACAGAAATTTTTTTTTTTTTTTTTTTTTTTTTATTGCTAAACAAAATTAAACAAGTAAAAATCTATAACAATAAAAAATATACAGAATTCAAATATTTCATGAAAAACGGTAGCCATTGAAATCATAGTTCTGAAAAGGAAAATTTTAGTGATAGAAGACATTATTCTTACACTATTAACCAAATTAACAGTAGAGAAAAATTTAGTAATAAATAAAAAAGTAAACTGAATAAGCTTGCAATGGCTTAAAATCTCAAAGAGAAAAACATTTTAATTAAATTTTAATTAAAAGCCATCTATGTTACCATGGTGCAGATCTATGGATTAGCAAATAATAGATGAAAACTTTTTAGCAAAGTGCTGATTAATCTTTCTCATAATTACCGTTTCCATGACTGCGAACAGATTCACTATCAACTTTCACATCCCTCCCTTCCCCTGTTGCATCAATATCACCAACTGAAGTATTCTGTTGGGTAGAAAAATCAATATCATTATCAGTTCTTCTTTCAGGGTTAGCTGGCCTTGGTAGAAAGTTAGCTCCATGACGCTTTGCATGACCGACATAGATTTTTGGTAAAATTAAACATGCCAAGTATGTGAACCCAAACACGCTTGTAGTAAATGCCATAACAACTCCTTTGAAGTTTCCTTTTACATATTTGAAAGTTGGTAAGAAAGCAATGGTTATAATACACATTGCAATACATGTAAAACTTAGAAACTTTGGCTCGTAAAACGAATGTTCAAGATTCCTATCTCTAAATGCACAAAAAGTTGCGATAATAAGCAAGATTGATGGAATGAACGTAGACACTAACCGTGCAGCTGTAAATTCAACAAAACATCGTTTCTCAATGCGATAGCCACTTTCAACATATTGATTTTCTACAGCTCCTTTGTCACTGTCAGCAATAAGCCAGCCCACAATCGCAGCTATTTCTACCACCAAAAGAAACAAAAAGAACATGAGCTGCTTAGGAAAAATCTTCCTGTCATCTCCTTCATTATTTCTTTCCAAGTACTCTTTGACAATATTAGACTTTATCAACAAAACACCTGTATATGCCATAAATAACAAAAAAAAAAAAGCATTGCGAGAATGACATAATGGTACAGTTGGCTCGAATATATGTAAATAACCAAATAAAAATGAAAACCATAACAAAATACACGATAGAGTGATCATATGCGGAGAAGATTCATCAGTTAAAATACTTTGACGGAACTTGAAGAGTAGTAGACTGGAGATTAGTGTGAATAGCAAACCAACGCTACTCACAATGACAACAGAAAGACCTTCAGTAGATTTATAAGTTACCCATGACACAGGTGTTATTACACATGTTATATGATTCACTGTATGGTAACCAACATCACAAGTTTCACATTTTTCAGCCATAATAGTATTACTGTAATTATTTTTGCCACAAGTCCCACAAGTCCAGCAGCAACCAATCTTGCCGATCACATACTGCCCTTTCTGGCAATCCTCTTTGCAGCGAGATCCAGGATATTTTCGGTTATATGCATCTTCAATGCCTTCATTTTTGTTCTGATTTATAAACCAATAAGGCCATTTTATTTCTTCCTTTGCCAGTAATAATTTTTTATTTGATCTCATTTTACTCCAGTTCCCTATAGTTACATATTTGAAAGAACCGTTATTCGTCCATTGTAAATTATCAACTGTATAAAAAACATATTCTGGATCACCATTAGCATCAAACTTAACTTTTACCCCTTGAGTACTTGTAAAAGTTATGTTGCCAACAATTTCAGTCAGCTTGGCTGAATCGATTTGAGGAACAGAACAACTTTGTCCGTTTATACAATTCAAATCAAGATAGTTATGTATTGCTCGTGTAAGTACTTCGACAGCATCAATTAAATTATTAGTTTTTCCAGGTAAATTTGACAGTTCATGCATTAAATCTTCAACAGATACAGAGCAATTGTTAATTCCAGTAAAGTAATTGTTTGAAATAGAAATCGGTGAGCAATTATAATTGTTTTTCATAAAATATTTTAACCACATATTGCATTCAAAGTTTGTTGTGATTTCATCTCGCATATATTGCACAAATTTAGGCATCTTATAACGTTTTGAAGAAACAGACAAAATACCATGTGTTTGATTTTGCAAATGAGCTGGCAAATTTTCAGCGGACGGATTCCATGCATCACTTGTCAACCAAATACGATCAACTCTTTGATTTTTAGCTTCTGCTAAAATCAAATCTCCTAAATTCCTAAGATAACAAAATAAGACAACTACTTTTGCTTTTGTTTCATTCTTAATTTTCGCAACCACTTCAACTATTTTTTTCTTAATGGTATCCGGCGATCGATATGCAACATATTCAGTGTTTGGAATACAGATGTTCCTGTTCATTGCTTGCTTTTTCAGTTCTTCAATACCAAGTTTACCATAGTCATCATCAGAACCGATTGCAAAAATAAAGTTCCAATTAAAGGTTTCCATAATATCCAACATGACAGAAATTTGATTGGTGTCAGAGGGAATTGTTCGAAAGAATGACTTGTATAAGTCTTTCTTACTCAACAAACGACTTGAAGCTGAAAAACTTATTTGTGGTATCAGATACAATGACATTAAACTAGCCAATGGGATAGTGGTGTAGCTCAAAGCAGTGCCTATTAGCGCAGTTGCACGTTGTATAACATTAGAAGGGTAACTGGTATTACGACCCTTAGCACATTGTAAAAAATCAGCCCGACAAACAGAGTTCTCACGGACCAATGATATAACTTCGATTCCTCGTGCCATCGTAGTAGGTAAATCAGAACAAACATCATCTAGTCTCATTCCAATGGTTGCCCATTGAGTATAATTACTATTATTGTTTGCTTTATCTATCACATACTTCATGGCTAATGCACGCACTACCCCACTGCTAGTAATTTTATCACACTTTGGCATCCCGTTTGAAAACGATGCTAATGCTTGGATTGTGTAATTACCATAGAGAATTGAAGTAAAGCGAGTTGTTTCACCTGAAGTTGGCAGAATATAGTTATGTATATTTGCGCAATTTGAAGTTAGTACACTCCCAACAAGAAAGTTAAATATGAAGAAGATTGTCGTTTTCATTATTATTCTAAAAAAACAACAGAGAATGGATAATTTATTATTTAAAATATGTATAAACTAAAAAAATCTTGAAAAAAAAAATTAGTTAAACATGGAAAACTTCATTTGCAACCTTTTTTAGGTTTAAAAAAACCATATTTCTAGTCCTGGGACAGAGAATTTTCAAAATTACTAAAATGCAGAGGTAATCATTAAAATACTTTGAAAAATATTATTTAAAAAATATATATTTTTTTTTTTATGAAAAGTATCGATGCACATTCCCAATGAACAAGAATTTCTAAATAGCCGTGTGGGGAAAAAACTACACTCTACAGACCTTTAATTTCATGCAAAATTTATAAAGTAATGATTTCAATATAAATTCAAAAATATTTTTTTTTAAGCCTAAAATAACTGTTTTGAGTCCTGGGGACTGGACCCAATTAAATTTTCAAAATGGTCATAATACAAAAAATGACAATACAAAAGTAAACAAAAATAATAATTTCAAACAGCACACAAAATTTCAGGAGAATCGCAAAATAAAGTAGTTTGAATATTTCAGGGCCGTGGAAAGAGAATGAAGGCCACATGAAGTACAAGATGCCCTTTAAGTTCAAAGAATAAAGAAGTAATGAAGAGCTTTGATAAAATTTCACAAATGCTTATTTAGGCCTAAACCACGTTTTGAATTCTGGTTACTGGACTGATGACAGTTTTAAAATGGCTGACATGCCTAATTCATAATATTTCCCAATATAAGATAAAATTTCAGCATAATTGGAGTATAATTTTTTGAGAAAAATCAAAAACACTGGTATTTGATTTTTTGGTTCATAAATTGGATACAGACTCCCAAATGACAATAGGCAGATGGCCATTTATTTCAAAAAAAAATTTATAATCCTTTAATCTTATGCAAAAGTAAAGAAAAGAAATAGTGAACAGACACGGGTGATTTTTACATAAACTCTGTCAGGTAAGTCAGGAGTCTCAAAATATAAAATGATCGTGAGAAAATTTGGTTGTATTTGTTGTATATTTAATAATTCTGACATCATACAAAATTCTTGAATAAAAAACAGAAAAACATGTCCATTGATCCACTTATGACTGATTTAGAAGCCTTCGAAAACCAGACAATTTGTTAAAATTATCCAGAAAAACTTTTAGACAAGGCAGAGAATAGCGATAGGGTCCAAGGAAGTGAGTAAAATTAAGTTGACTAGAGTAATTTTGCGATACTAATTCGGATTATCGATGTTATATGGGTAAGTTGGGGAAGCTTTTGGCTCCTATTGTGTGTCAAAGCCTCGTTTTCATGCAAAATAGATGCAAAAAGCCTTGCTAGGGTGAAGTGAAGTAAATCAAAAGAAATGGAAAGTAATTCAGGGTTGCTGATTCTGAAAATCAATGTTATACTAGTATTATGGAGCTTTTTGACCACTAGACCATAACAAAAACAATCATGATAGAATCCACCCCTTTATAGAATTTTTAAATGTATTGTCATCAATACACTAGCCAAAATGGAGATTGTTGCACATTAATTGATTTTAATTGTGTACATTAACTTATAGTTTGGCTTGATTAACTGCAAAGATCTTATAAGACTCAATAGCTACAGTATTGCTGTACATGTTATGAGACGACTGGAAAATTGCACTAAGTGGATTTTGGATTGGATAGAGTTGGTTTCTCAAAAAGGGTTTGTTGAAAGACATTCGGGCAGTAAAATTAACTTTGCTCAATACTAATGACATACAGAACCTTACCCGCCTTACCCTTAATAGGGTATTGCTGAATTGATCTGTTGCCTTTCACATTTTCACAGGTTTGTGGTAATCTTTTTATATAGTATGGGTATGACTTTATTTTGCTTCTGATATGTTACTTGCTCTGTGAAGCAAGTATTGCCATGTTGGGAGTGAAATAAGTCTCTGGTTGTGATTTATTTTTTGTGTGGGATTTTCTCCAGATCTATAAGTGTGCCTAAAGTCTGTGTATATGTGGGGGCATTCAAAACAGGTACAATGAGATAGTTGAACGGCGTAAAACTGCAAACAACAATCCAACTCCTGGAGTTGTTTCCATGTTACCACC
Organism: Euphysa ruthae; assembly: GCA_035046665.1. Taxonomy (NCBI): domain Eukaryota; kingdom Metazoa; phylum Cnidaria; class Hydrozoa; order Anthoathecata; family Corymorphidae; genus Euphysa; species Euphysa ruthae. Next base: position 32,622 of record JAUZNK010100564.1, read on the forward strand.
AAAATTAATACACCAGAATATTGTTTATACCTGAGAGGGAAGAATGAAACTAAACAAAAGTCACGACTCCCAATTGCATCCAAACTATGAAGCAATTACATTTTGCAGATCATCTTGATTAGAAAATTATTGAGAAAAGTAAATCTGCAGTATTTTTTAGCTACTGGTATCAGGAAAAACCATTTTCCGTTGGCATGAAAAGAACTACAGATGTTATGTATAGCTTAATATATTTACTTTTGCTCCCTGAGACAACAGCTACAGAAGCAAAATGATACTCATTGATTGAAAAAATTTCACCAGCTTAGCTTGCACTGTTTCAATTTCATTGACAATTTTTTCTGTTATGCAATGGTCTAATCTGGCCAGAATAGTGATCAGTAGCTTTTGACCTGCAAAACTGTGAAGCCCAAGCCCCAAAGAAGCATGCTTTTAAGTTAGGAGTTTCCCCTTTTATACTGGGTATTGATATGTAGGCTAAATGAACCAGCAAGATGAGTAACTCTTCTTGTGATGGCTGTCCTTAGATGATAATAGTGTTTTGTGGAACAATTCTAACAGTTTAAGGCCTAATGCTTCTCTAGATGCACAGCTTTTAGCATTTGAAAGCTAAGGAAGAGGCAGTGCCTCATCTTTCAATTTTGATAACATTCCTTAAGGTCAAGGCAGCTCTTTTTAACGTTATGACTCTTGAAAGAGACTAGAATTTCATAAAGCATGAAGATTTGGTGTTTCTCCTAAACAAAAACTAACTTATCTTCTTATTTTTCAATCAGTATTTGGCAATACAGGAAAGTTAAAAGTTCCATCAACACCATCAGAGAACGCTTTAAATGCAGAGGTTTTCTGTCAAATATTCCTCGTTTAATCTGAATAGCATTTCTCATGTTTCTGGCAACTCTTTAGCTGTGAAACCAGTTTCTGGCACTGCAATGATCATTTCATGGTTATCTCTAAACTTTGCAGAACCTTTTATAGTACTACCACCATTTTCAGTTACAACCTTAGACAGTGACATCTCAAAACAGACGGTTGATTTGGTCTTCTCAGTAATAGTGAAAGCACTGTGGGTTAACTTTTTGGCTTTTCTTCTTTCGTTCTCCTACACTTTCATTTCCTATCTTTTCATCAATGCTCTAACGTATATGAGCTTCGCGATGGTAGAATAAGCCATCTTGTTCAGAATGATGTGAAAAGCTCTCACATTGTTCTCTGAGATAGTTCTCACAACCCAGGTTTTTCATGAATCTTTTTGCACTCAATAAATGTTTCATATGACTCCTCGCTTCCTTTAATGATATTTTTAGAATTGTATATCAATCCATCCATACTTGTTCTTTCAGTTGCCATTTTTGTTGATCTACATCTCAGCTTCATGAAACAGATCTGACGATATTAAGTATACTTTTATTTGGCAACTATAAATACACCTCACATAGCAGCTAAATTCTTAAACTTTCAAATTTTCAAACTACAGTTTATACATCACACCAAGGCAAATATCAATAAGTTCAATATTTCAAGAGGAAATCAGATATTGGTTTGTAATGACTGTAATAAACTCTGTTTGGTTACAAAATATTTATGGTTAATCTACTATCATGTCCATTTTTTCCAAGCAATATATTTACTTTACTACAAGTTCCGATATTAGCTATGAAATCAAACTACACAGTAATGAGACTAAACATGTAAAAAATAATATAAATTAGTGACTGAAGCCAAACTAAGTATACAGACAAACTTTCTTGTCAGCTATACATCGTTTCAGATCTTGGCTGCCATCCTTTTTCTGACCTTCAACAGGAAGTGCGCTCGTAGCAACTTCTTGAAAACTTTGATACGATGCAGCAGCCAAACGCTCTATATCACGGAAGGCCTCCCAATATGCTGATATGACGTCAATTTTCAGAATAAACAATCCTGAATTACCTAAATCCGCTTATTTTGAAAAGACCCCAACTTGCCCTTATAACATCGATATTCAGAATCATATCCAGCAAAACTTCTTAGAATCAGACCATAATTTGTTAAGAAACACCCAAAAAATACCATTATGAAATTGACATATTCAAAAGCGGTTGAAAAAATAAAAAATTTCAGTAGGTGGTCATACAGTTGAAACATTAAGCTCTACGATCCTCCAATTAAGAAATAACAAAAAATGGTAATTGGCTTAAAATAACCAATTTTAAATATATTTGGTTTACACCAAATAAAAATTAAATCAAATTAAAAGAATTTTTTACAAAAAATTGAAGCTTATTTTACGTTTATATTCTTCAGAAAATAATTTAAAAAAAACGTTGAATTTTGAAAATATATCAATTTGGGAGGAAAAATTTGGATCCAACACATAAAACAAAAACCAGCGTGTGTTAAATTTAAACCAATAACCCAGCACCAAAGACTATATTTGCAAAGTTGATATATTCAGTGATAGACTCAGTAAATTCTTTCATTCAACCTGCTTTACATGGCTAAAAACCTGTCAAAATATTATGTGGTCTACCCTCCAATGAAATCAATGACTTACAAATGACACGATCATAAAATTTGCACCTGAAAAAAATAATTTATGGGTAAAATTATAACAGAATGTTTTGGTAATATCTGACAAAACTTCATTTGTATTGGACATTATGTCCGAAGGACTTTGAATATTTATTTGCAGCCCTGGGGTAATATCACTTATGATAACATTATGCCCCTTGTATGTTGTCTAAAAAACCCAAAAATAACAAAGGAAAAATACACAAGCAGCCAATAAAGATGTTTCAAAGGCTAAATGAGATTAAACACAACACATCTGCTTATAGCACTTATATTTCATTCATATAAAACCATTGATTAGAAATAATTTATACATATATACACACACACACCAAGAACATACCCAAATTAGAATATCACACTATTAATTTTGTAATTTTGACCTCAAAACATTTATTTCAAACAATAACAAAACTTTATCAAAACCCATTTGGGAAAATTTGTAAAATTTTGGTGGTGGAAATAGAGGGTTCTTACCAAACATATAAAAAAATATATACATTTTTTTTTTTACGAAGTTGACAGCAGACCTTTCTTTGTAATTTATAACACTAGTTGCTATATAGGTTTGAGAATGAAAAATGTAATTTTAAACAAGTGTCAATTTTCTAGTAAAATATATATAATAGCAAGAATATAAATTATTCCGCAGGCTTCAAAATAAGTTAGTTTTACCTCTTACTTAACTAAAAATAAATAGATTTTAAGAATAGAGCATTATGTTATTATGGTACATTAATTCATCATTATTAATCATTAGCATTAATATTGATAATAATAATATTTATTAATATTAATATTACTATTCATTGATTATCAATATATTACAATGAATAATTTTGGTACTTCAGGATTTCAAAATATTTCAATTAGAATAGAAAACAATATTTAATTAAAATATCAAATATGGTATTTAATCTGGATGACAAAACGGATAGATCTTGTGAAGAATTAAAACGAATAAAAATCGAAAACTGTTGACGTTACAGATGTATGGAGGAGCATACGATTGATCATAAATTTAGATACTATCAAGGACAAAAGAAAATGCAGAGATATTTTAATAATAGCTAAGCATTTACGATTCTAAAAAGTTGAGTAAAAACAGCAATTTGTACAATAGATCATGCATGTTAATTTCTTACATATCTATCAAGAAAAAGTTTTTAGTTTTTTAGTTCAATTATATGGTTTTACCCTCTTGAAGCTTGATAAAATTTTAGTGTTCAATGTTTCAAAAACATGTTTTTGAAACATGCGTACAAATTTCAGGCCATTTTTGGATCTCAGAGCTGTTTTATAGCCTAAAGTATCAGAAACTATTTTTTAAAAAAAAATATTAATAGACGAAGCAAATCTCATAAAATAAGTTCTTCTTGTTCATTTATTCTGAAAAAAAAATTGGCATCTACAATATATGTTTATGAATTTGACTCTTTGTTAGAGTTACAATTAACTTGATCAAAGTTTATTGTTTTCCTTAAATAATTAACAGTTAAACAATTTATCTAAAAATTTTAGTTTACAGCATATGGCTCTTTAGTGGAATAAACCTGAAGGGCACAATGACAAAACCACACACACACACACACACACACACACACAAGATAATAGAAAGACTTTTGCAACCAGATGTAATCTTGAACATGCTCATAGAAAGTCTTTTCTAAAAAAATCTCCAATATTCATTTATCTTACGTGATGAATTGGGTATTAATCAAATTCCCAAATTTAAATACTACAAACTTAACTACACAAAAAAAAATTTAGAAATGTAACAAATGTAACAAATATCAAAATAAATTCAAAAATGTTAAAAGACATTGAAATATTCAGATGTGTTTAATGTATCCTTAAAAAAATTAATTTGTTGTATAGTAGCTACAAGCTCTCTGTAAAGTGGTTCTACTCTAGTCTAGGTAGGTTTAAAGTAAATACATAACACAAGTCGTGTCAACAGACATGACCTTTATATTATTAGATTTAGATATAAAATACACTGTTTTATAACAGAGCTAACACCATATGTAACTAAAAGTGTTCTGACCAGCCACCAAACAAACTTTATAAGAGCAAAATTTTCGACAAAAATATTATATAGAAATTTAAGGAAACCAATTTAATGGTCAAAAGTTTATTATCACTTGAAGAATCAGTACATAACGCTTCTTATCTATCTATTCAGAGTCTGATAATGAAACATAAAAATGCGTTTAATTTCATAAGAAACATAAAGTATGAGTTGAGACCTGGCTTTAAATTACATCTTTTTTTTTTTTCTATCAACATTGTGGAAGTCATGACTCATACCAACTTTAACTACATAAAATAATAACTTAAACCATAATTTTACATACAGGCGTTAACTTTACATAATGCTATATCAGCCAATTTATTCTTGCCAAAATTTTAATGTTTTTAATGCTTTAAATTTATGCCGTACTGAAATTATGAAGCATAAAATTTTACCATAGATTACCCTATAAATTTCATACAGATAAATTGCTTTACACATGCTAACCGAACATAAATTTGAAAATATATAAAAGCTACTTCTGCTGAAAATTACTTGATGGCACATGTGGCAATTGTCGCTTTTTCCGAGGTAATTTTACGTTTAAATCACCACTTATATTTTTTTGAACAAATGGTGCACCTCCAAAAGGATCACCAGCATTACTGTCAACTTGGCTATCATCAATACAATTTGAAGCTGTCATTTTAAATGGATCATTAGTTTGACGCTTTGCTCTACGCCTTACATTTACATTTGAACTGCGTGTCTTAGGTTTTACCATTGGTGCCATTCCAAAAGGATCAAGAATATTTTTCTTAGAAATACGAATACTAGATGTAAATTCATTTTCATGGTTACTACTGGATGTAAATTGGTCGTCAAATGGAGAGTCTTGTCTTTCTGTTGGTGGCTTTTGTGGAAAACTTGGCATATTTCTAGAATTGACTGGGTGAGGTGTACGATGGGTTTTTTTATTTCCAGTCCGTATATTTTTATGCATATCGTTTAACACAAACGGTGCAGAATCAAATATATTTTTTCTCAAATGTTTTTCACTACCATCATTATCAATAGTATTTACAACTTCAGCACCAGATACTGTGTTTTGATTATTAATATCACAATATTGTGTTTTAACATTGTCAATATCATCTATAGAAGAACAACTATTGTTACTACTACTACTGCATGAAGCTGTTCGTTCATAGACATATTTTCTGTCACCTTGGTTAGACTCTACAGATGAGATTAGAAGAGAGTCATCACTGTAGGCATTTGAATGACTATTATTTTCTACACTGATTTTACTGTTATTCAACTTATTTGTAGAAATATCTTCAATTTGTGGGTTAGAATCAACAACACCCAGTTCCGATAACTCTTTTTGCAGTCTAACAAAGTGCTCATCATCGTCCAACTCTAATAATACCCCGACATTATCATCGACTTCACGTAAACTATTTCTGTTTTCTTCAAAGCTTTTTAAACCTAATTCATCTGAGAATGGATTAGGTAAAGTCGACATATGAGCTTTAGGTCCCTCATCAACGTTACTATGAACACCATTATATCTATCATTATTTTTTAAAGCTAATTTGGAAATGGTTTCGGATCTAGACCGATGATGCGTTTTTTTATGAGGTTCAGACGTTACATTGCTAACAAAAGGGTTTGATAAATCTGGAAAAGACCGACTGAAATCATCTGAAAAAGGATTTGGTGATTCCCTACCCATAAAATGGGTTTCCACACTTAATGAAGAACGTAATTCCTCTAGATGATGCTGCTCACTTTCATACTGATTTTGTAGTTTTTCATATTCTTGTTGCCTTTGCCGAAGCAACAACTCTTGCTGATGCATTTGTTGCTGCTGTTGCAATTGTTGCTTCTGTTGTTTAATTTGCATCTCTCTATTTCTCATCTCCTGCTCTCGTTGCATAAATTCCCTTTGTTTTTTGAGTTCGATCTGTTGCTGCAAAAACTCGTATTGTTGATGTTGTTGCTTCAGAAACTGCTGCTGTTGGTAATAATTAAATTGTTGCTGGTGTTGCTGCTGCATATAAAATGAATTTTGTTGTTGAGCCTGGATGTTTGTTGGTTGATTCCCTACCATTAAAAAAGTTTGCTGATTAAGTTGATTCTGCGATAGATTTACAGTTAGATTCTTCTGGGCTTCAAGCATCTGGTTCCTATCAACAATAGGCTGGCGATTTGACATTTCTTTAAGACTATGACTACGCCTAAGGTTATTAGTCTTGTTTTTTAGGTCAGCTACTTGACGATTCTTAAAAGGCGCAGCAGAATCTTCATCTGTTTCAACAACAGTGTTATTTCCTTTTGGACGTTGCCTAGGAGCTAATGATGTTGCTACAGGGCGATCACGGGGTACAACTGTTGTGTAAACCGGTTTTGGTGGTACAGGAGAGGTCAATCTGGTAAACAAAAAAACAAACAACATAATTTAGAAAACTTGAGATTAACTAAACATAAATTAATCACCTAAGCAACAAAATCATATATAAAATTTACATTGAATCTCTCCATAATTTGTACATAATACAAGTGCAATGAGTTTTTATGCCAATTAACAAACAGTATGTTATAAACAATATCTATTTAAAATCTCCTCAAATTCATTCCTTTATGAACATAATACATAATCAGCTCAGAAAAAAGTGTGGTATAAAGTGACATGAGCAAATTTCATATTTTTACCCTTGCATCGAGGAAAAAAAATTTTAGAAATGCTTTTAAAGTCTCAAAAGTAATGTGGTAAAATTTTTTATAATTCATTTATTGTTACTGTTAATTAATTGTTACTATGATTGAAATAAATAAAACAACTATAGTTGTCATGAGTTAGAACCATTCTGCAAAGTTTCAAAGAAATCTATAGTTTTGGAAATGAAAGTGAATTCAAAAATTCCTTTGAAAACTAATACCAACCTTGCTCGACTATCAACAGAAATATCATCTGATGTAGTTTTCACATTCTAAAAAATATATAACCAAATTAAATTAAACTCTTTCAATCATCGAAGTATTTTTCTGATATCATCAAAATATCAGATTTTTTGAAAATTTTTGACTAGAAAAAACAAATCAAATCTCAAAAACTAAAGCTATTAATAAGAAAAGAGGCGAGGGAACTAGCAGAAATAGCAGAAACACATACATTAACAACAAGAATCTTGTAAACCAATGAGTGGTTCCGATAAAACAATATTTATATGGATTTAATTATTGATTCTTGCCTTATTAATCGTTTCAATAACAAACTAATATTCCTACCTTAAAATTTGTCACAGGACAATGGTTCAATCCAGCTATTTTAAACGCAGCCAGTGAAACTTGATAGATGTCAGGTCGTTTTAGGGGATCAAGAGTGAGTGTATAAGCTAAACAAGAATATTTTCGATATGATTCAGGATATTACAAAGTAGTATTTGATGGAAAAACATTAACATTCTGATAAGATTTACAAATTCTAAACCATGATCATATAATTCAAAACAGGAATATTGACAAGAAAGGCAAAACAATGACTATAAGAATAGAGGCAAATATAAGAGATTAATGAAAGGTATAGTTGTTCATTTAGTGTCATATCTTGATGCCACAAAATTAAAAAAATTTTTTCCAACCCTCAATCTATTATTTCTTAAAAAACTTCACTAACCCCTAATAATGTATATTAGCCAAGATATGTCATTTAACCATTTGCGTCCCACTCCCGACAATTGCCGGGATTTCGATGTAATGAAAAAATCCCACACCCAGTAATTACCGGGTTTTTCCCACTTTTACTGTGACTGCATTTTTGAGTGGTAAACAACTTCTAATAAACTGGAGGCCGATTTTTTAAAAATGTTTTTTAATAAAATCAAGCTAAAAATTCGGAGCTTCCTTTTACTTCATTTTCATCTGATTTATTTAAATGAAAATTTAGGTGAAATTATTTTACAAGAAGACAGTGACATAGATCAAAACTGGGAAGAGGATGTATTAAATAAATTTTTTAGTGAATGTGAGGAAGAGTTTTTTTTGGCTTTTCAGACATTGAAAATAAGAAAATCTTTTATTCTTCCTATGAAGAAGATATTTGTTCTGCTCCAAATTCCAAAAATTCTAGATATCCCTTGTGGTTTTAATATCAACAAATGGGTAAATGGGGATATGAATCCGCATATGAGTGTTCACAGTGCAAGATTACTCTGTTTACTGAGCCCTGCTACTTTATTTTCCATAAACACAGTTGAAAGCTATCTTTATGATTTTTTAGATCATTATTTTTATGCCTAATTTTATGTCTTGGACAATAGTACAGCTCAATAACACATTTATTTATTCTTATTCAATTATTCCAAGAATTATCTTTTTTAAGACCTAGCTATTAGCTAAAAAAACAAGCCCTCAGTTTTAATAGAACAGAAGTTATAACCAATAGTGTAAAGAGAAATTTTATTTATTTAATTTTTTTTTTTTTTTTTTGCTAAAAAAATGGCTGGGATATAACATATACATTAAAATTTTGTATCTGGTGCGCAAAAGGTTAACGTAAACCAGATCCTTTTTGGTAATTTTTAAAAAGTGTTTTATTCTGAGAAACATCAAAAAAATTAACATAAAAAATTATTTTTCATTTTTAACAAAACTTGGAACTAAGTTATAAATCTAAAGACCACTGGAAATATAACAAATTTCAAAATACCTTGTTGGAAAGGTAAAGGCTAATATCTAATAAAAAAAACTTTAAAACTTCAGTTTTTCACACATTTGAAATTTCTACACCCTGCAAAACCAGTGAGTTGTAATGGAATTACAAGCAAACAGAGAGACAGACAAACTAACACACGTTATTTTGTCACCATGGCTCCATGGCACGATCCGTCATAGTCAGCAAGAATATCAGCATAATTTTAAAAATATTAATGAAATGTTTAGACCTTAATTTGACTTCCAAAATTTTTACACTTTATCTCATTCAAACATACCCTGAAAATGTTCTTAACAGTCCAAAGAACTGTTTCCCATAGCAAACAAACAATACACCAGTAACAATTTTACTCACAAATAAGATCGTGGAGTTCTTTTGAATATTTAGAATCACCTGGGAAGGTGAAGTTACCAGTTTGAATAGCAAGAGTACTTTCACCGAAAGGAGAAGCAAAGAAGCAGAATTTATACAGCAAACACCCCAATGCCTAAATTTAAAAATGGAATGTGTAGGAAGATAACTTAAACAAAGATCACCAACAAATCAGGAAAAAATGAAAAAATTATAAACAGGAGAAAACACAAAATGTTTCACGAAGTAAGTTTGTACCCACATAGCTCATTTGGTGAGACATCTGACTCCCAACCATAAGGTTCTGGGTTCAAAACCAGGTATCGCCCACTCAGCATATGAGCAGCATTTGATTTGATTCGGTGCAGTAAGTTTATGGTTGTCTGGCTGAGCGGTTATTCACCTTAAGCTCAAATGGGAGCTCTATGTACGCCAGAACCGTAGGTGATAATCTCTTAATAAGTTTGACTTTCAATAATCTCCCCCCATTATGGGAAATAAAAAAAAAAAAAAAAAAAAAAAATTAGCAAAACAACTACAAATAACAACAAACAGATCTTAGTGATACCCAAGCTTTAAACAATATCATAATGTATTTTGCCAAATGAATTTAAGGACTCAAATTGAGAAATGTCAAATTTGAGAGAAAAATCACCTGTTAAAAGCCCATTGTTAGCAATAATGTATAAGAAAATCTAGATTCTAAAATGCTTTGCTCAACAGCCTTTGTTTGTTTTTATTCTTAAATTTCAAAAAAAAATTAAAAGTAATATATAAATCTTGATAAAATTTCCAAATATTTTTTTAGGCCTGAAAAAAGATTATTGATATATTCTATAACAAGTAGAAAGATAAATAATTGATAAAATGGCTTTGGGTAAACTGTGTGGAAGTGAAATCATAGACAGGACAAAGCAAGCTAAGAAACATATAATTACCCAAATATCAGACTTGGTGTCAATATCATTTCCTGCATACAAATCTATCATCTCAGGTGAACGATATGATATAGTTGTATATCTAAAATTAATTCAAATCTTCCATATATTTCTTTATCTTAAGACATGACTGATTGGAAACCAAATACTAAAATCATCAAAGTAGTTAAACCAATGAAGTTTTAACATATTCAAAAAAATGTTAAGTTTCTCTTGACTTTGACTCCCACAAAGATACACACCAACGGTGTACAAAAACGGTGTACAACAACGGTGTAGTCAATCTAGGCCTAAAATAGGCACAAACTGGAAAAAATTTGTAAGACATGATTGGTATCAGTTGAAGTGCAATTTATGGACTTTTTGCAGTAAAAAATCCACCAAAATACCTTTTGGGCAAAAAAAAGTTATGCTAGTTTAAATCAAAGAGTCTGAAAATGGCTTTGAGTGATTTTGTGATGTACTCAGTCTTAATTACATATAACTACTGGTTTTTTAGTTTTTATCACTTAATTTTTCCTCTGTTCAAGGTTCAAGTTGATAACTCGTAAAAAAAAATTCCAGGTCTTAAAAGACTAAAAAAAAAAGGCGGAAACCCTTTTTCCATTTTGTGCCCTATTTTGACTAATTAGCGAAATTTCTAAAAAAGTACAAAAAAAGTGTTTTTTTCAATTTCCATGCACTTTACATTCTACATAAAAGTTAGTTTGTGTTGACAAAATATAAATATTGTGGATTCTGAGCTTAAAATAAGCTAATTTCGCTTCATAAATTGATTGATTTTTGCATATTTTAATAATAACAGGTGATGGTTCTTAGTTTGTTTTCTATAAAAAAGTAGGTTTCGAGTGAAGTTCCAAAGTGTCTTGAAAATTTAAAACTATTTTTACTTTTTGCATATTTTCTTGCATTAGAATGTTACTTTCTATTTAACCTTCTGTAGGAATTTCCTGTAGTTCCTAAATCTCATTTCCTTTATTAGAATATTTTCCTGCATTAGACTTGAATGTAAATGAAAGCAATAGAATGCTTCGCACTTTTTATGCTATGAAAAGCATGAGTGTTTCATCCCAGATACAGTACTGTAGAAATTATTACACAATGAAAGTCAAAGGATGGATGAAATATTCTGTTTAATTTGTAAAGAACAAAGGAAGAATCACTTCAGATAAAAGGAACGAAAGCCAGGGAAACCCTACTTAGATTTGTAAATATTGGCAAAGGAATTCAAAATGCTCTGGAAAACATCGAAATCGTTCATTGTTCATGTTTTGTGCAGAGGAGATTTCACTAATGACGACGACAATCATCAACAACAGGGGCACCAACAAAAAAATTAAACTACACTGAGAGGTAATTTTGCTGCTGTTTAATATCTTGATTAACAGAAGACAACTGAAATCAAAACCCAAATTTGGCGTGAAGATGGGAACACCTTCAATTTGGAACTTAACCCAACAAAATGGTTCTTTAATTTAGCACTGGTTTTAATCAAATATAGGTACGAACAATCACATGCAAAGAAAATCTTCACCAGATCTGCAATAATAGAGAAGACCGTCAAAACTTGTTTGAATGGTCAATTTAGTCGCCAGTGAAAATGTGTATCATTTAAAGTGCTTCCAGCTATTTTCAATAAAGAGACAGTAAATAATTTTTATCCCTTATTCTTATGAGTGATAACTGACCAATCAATGTAAAATTCATATCTCGTAAGGAGCGCAACACCGTTGTGCAAAAAAAGGGAAAAGGAGTTTACCTTTTTTTGAATCTTGACTAAATCAAAATATACTTATTTTATACTTCATGAACGATTTGCTGCTTTGTGTGATAGGAAACCGTTTTTCAAATTTTCTATATTTTCAAACTTCCTGCACTTTTCAAAAATATGGTTTAAAATAAATTTCTTGATAAAATAAATTTGTGTCATCAGCAAATATTACTACTGATCATTTAGTAGATTCCAAATGTAAATCATTTTATCGTTCACATTAGGTTAAAAAGAGCAATAGACTTACTAAAGACCCTTGATGAACCCCACATATGATATCACAAAACTATGTAAAACTGTTATTGTCATGCTATGGATAGATCAATAAAAACTCCTAGTGTTATTTCCTTCGTAGCAAAAGCATTAGTTATTAAGTTGTATTATTTCATGTTCAGTGGATGTATTTTTTTGGAATCCAAACAATTTTTTGAAAAATAAATCCTTTTCGTTAAAGAGAAAATTCTATTTTACTTCTTTCGAGAATTTTGATGAATACTGGCAGAATTGATATAGTTACCGACGAGTGAAGAATAACCAAAAAATGGGGGTTACTTTAGCTATTTTTAGACAGTCAGGAAACACTCTCTTGCTTATCAAGTCTTAACAAATTTTAAAAAGAGGGACTTTGATTTCGTCGTATATATCAATTATACTTATATTATATTTATAGCCTTGTTTCTTTGCAGTGATTTGAACGCTGTTTCAAACTCTTCAAAAGTAAGTTCAGAGTCTTTAATAAACTCTT
>JAUZNK010100565.1:0-23049 GCA_035046665.1 Euphysa ruthae
ATTGAACATGTGCAACTATTTTTTCGACGTTATTGAACATGTGCAACTATTTTTTCGACGTTATTGAACATGTGCAACTATTTTTTCGACGTTATTGAACATGTGCAACTATTTTTTCAACGTTATTGAACATGTGCAACTATTTTTTCGACGTTATTGAACATGTGCAATTATTTTTTGACGTTATTGAACATGTGCAACTATTTTTTCGACGTTATTGAACATGTGCAACTATTTTTTCGACGTTATTGAACATGTGCAACTATTTTTTCAACGTTATTGAACATGTGCAACTATTTTTTCGACGTTATTGAACATGTGCAATTATTTTTTGACGTTATTGAACATGTGCAACTATTTTTTCGACGTTATTGAACATGTGCAACTATTTTTTCGACGTTATTGACATGTGCAACTATTTTTTCGACGTTATTGAACATGTGCAACTATTTTTTTGACGTTATTGAACTTGTGCAACTATTTTTTCGACGTTATTGAACATGTGCAACTATTTTTTCGACGTTATTGAACATGTGCTTTTTCCATATTAGTGAACATATTTTTTCTACACTGTTCGTCATGTGCGACTATTTCTTAACATTAGTGAACATGTGTACCTATTTTTTCTACACTGTTTGTCATGTGCGACTATTTCTTAACATAAGTGAACATGTGTAGTGATTTTCCCAACATTATTAAACATGTACAACTATTTTTTCAACGTTGTTTAACAAAACATATTCAATTAAGTTCAATTTTAATTTAACGTTAGTTAAATCATAGTACATGTAATAAAAAGAAAACTTATTATAAAATCCAGGCTAATATATACTAACAATATTTTTTGTCTTTAATAAAATGAGGGTATTATTATAAAAAAACACACTAAACAAAATTAAACAAGGAGGCGATGCAATTTTAAAATTAGAAAGAATTATTTACAAAGTTTTACTATTTAAAATTGGCAACACTTGTACTGTTTTTATAATCATCTGGAAGCTTGTTCCGCAGAAAACTAGTTTTAAGTTACAGGGAATTTGTGTTATGAGTGACAGTGAGAGCAACTGGAAGACACAAGAGACAAGGTTTGAATATCATAAGGTGTAACCTTACCATCAAAATTGTTCCAAAGTAGTGTTAATTTCTACTGGTTTAGTGTTTTTTACACCTAGACCATTGAATACTACAACTATTGTCCGTCTCCAAAAGTTCCGAAAGACTTAATATGCATTCATTATAAACAACTTTCAGTGCATGTTTATGTGCCTTTTCAATATGAACTAGTTGAGGCTTTTTCCAAAACACCCGGATTACCGGACAGTAAAAAATAACGCAAAATATAATTATAGTTTTTATAATTTCTGTTCATGGAAAAGATAGCATCTGGAGGTAAAAAAGAATGTTGTCTCAACAAATCGGATTTTGTGGCAAGCCTCAATCTTGCCGAGAGTACTAGACGTTTCCGTGCAGCATAAGATTTGACATTAGGTTTACAGCAACACTTTATACTTGCTTTTACTTTGTTTACTTCATATTCTATCTGTGATTGTTGATGAGTATTCTCGTTCGTGTGATCTATAAACTCTTCATTCATTGGCAGCTTCGCTCTTGCATCACATTGTGTAACTTTACGGCGTAAAATACATTCCCATGTACTGAATCCATCTGTAAGTTTTCTGTATATATTTACATAACTATGGCACAGAAATTTTCTCTATCCTCTCTCTGTTGTTGTAAACTCCATATTGCTGTTGTAAATCGATTTTTGTTTTATATTAACATGTTAGCATATTTTATTATGTAGAATAAAAACTCCTGAATACTGGACGTAATACAAAGTTGGCACCTGTGTTGTCAAATGAAAAAAATAATAAAAGCATAGGTGGAATTCACATGTGAGGAATTTTCTGGGTGGATTCACCACAGTGGAGTGTTTGACGTGGGGAGTTTACCTGGGGAGATTCTCCTCAGCGGAGTTTGCCTTACATCTTATTGAACATGTGCAACTATTTTTTAGACATTGAAAACGTTAAACTGTTACATTAATATCAATTATTCTCCTTTTTCTTTGTTTAGGTGTGAGTTTCTTTAATTCATCTTCACCGAGTCTTTGTTCAACTTCTTCTTCTACCTCAGGAGTCTCCAATTCTATTGCTAACAGCAAGCAAACTTTATCAACAACTACTCTTTTTGTGAGCACTTTACCAAAGATGAGTACGTCATTTGTACCTGTTCTTATAACTTCAGCTTCATACTCAATGCTTTACACAGGCATCACCTCATCGTCAAGTCACTACGTTACCGTATCTTTGAGCTTATTGAAAAATAGAAGTTCATACATTAAAAAACATATTATGTCAACTGCTTCGATTGGTCACAGTTTTACTATTAAAGCTCTTGCTACCCAAAGTACTTTTTTGTCTTCTATACAAGAGTTTACTCCAAGTAAAATAGATATGACAACAGACAAATGTTTGGCTAGTGTTCCAGCTGTAATTGGCATTAAAACTAAAGGAAAAACAGGAAGAGCAATGAGGTTTAAGGGTAAGTTTAGTTTATTTTTCTTCTTTTGATTTCTTGGCTGTTTTACCTCATTTGGTTATGAAATTATGAAATGATTTTAATTAAATTAATTAGGCCAATTAAGTTGGGTGCTTAAAAATTCTCTAGCATTGCTTTAATAAAATTTTACAATTTTTTTAAACTTTAACTACCGATTTTGAATCAAAAACCAAAATATAAACATATAAAAATATACCTTTTTCATTTCTTCTTGTTATAAACTAAGTTTCTGGACAGGAACAATAAATCAAACAAAATGAATTCAAGTGTTACATTATAAATGAAAAAGAGATCATACCTTAAGAGACCTTAGAATTTTATTAAGTTATTTTTTTGGTGCTAGTTCCGGATAAACTTAAATCATTGTTAGTCTAAACACACAACTTTTTAAAAAATCCTTTTTGATTCCTCAAACGATAGCTTGGAAAGGAACTTTAGATTTAATTTCATTTTTTTAGGATGTTTTAAATTAGCCTTCATAATCATTTCCTTGCACATTTTGTCGCCCACTCATTGTATTATCCATGTGTCGCCCACTCATTGTATTATTTGGGTATCGCCCACTTATTGTATTATCTGGATTTTGCCACTCATTGTAGGAGTAGTATTAAACAGTTGTCTCAAATAAGCACCTCCATTCCCGGCCTGGACATGCAATGGTGATTTTGGTAATTTCTTTAATATCACTATTCTGAAAGAATTCTTTTTTTTTAATAGGTGTGGTCAAAAATTCATATAATTTCATTTTATGGTTATTTTATTTCAGACATTGCATTAATTACTGCTTGTGGCATTATTAGTATAGGATTGGTTGCAGTCTTCACAGCTTGTCTAATGAAAAGGTGAGATTGAGTTGGTTAAACTCATGGTGTATATAAAATAGCCTTTGGGCTCTCTCATGCTCCTGTGTCTAGATTTGTTCTATGTAACGTTTTATTTTTCTTTTTCTAAAGTTTTTGCCATCCAAAAATGTCATAAAGGTAGAAAAGAAAAGATTTTTAGTTTTTTGGCGCTTGAAGTTTAAATTATTTCTCTAAATATGCACCTTAAGTTTTTCCAAAGTATTGGTTAATTTAGAGACTTATATGATCAACTGCCATGACAAAAAAGGTGTCCAACCCATTTGTTTAGGATATTTGAACCAATATTCCAGAAATTTTTTGTGATGTGTTTTTATGCAGGTATTTGTAAAACAATAGCAAGTCAAATTTTTCAATATGTCATGTTCCGATTTTACCATTATTTTGTATATTCTACGTATTATAATATTATGATATTATAATATTATTTATTTATATTATTTATTTATTGATATTATTTTATCTCTTGCTAAATAAACTATCGAATAAATAAATAAAAATCAATTAAATTTGATTATCTCATGGGAGGAATCGAACCCCTGACCTCTGATTTGAAAAACAATGATCTAACCACTGAGCTAAATTCACCAACAAATGAATTGATTTATAACATGTATTTGATAATTTTCACCTCTGCTTCTACGGGTGTACAGAATCTATAACAACACCGTAATAATGGGGTGTGTGAGCGGGTAATGTTTAAACTTTACTCCCTCACAATACACACACCAAAAAATCCATCAGCCTTTATATTTATTGGTGAATTCCAAATATGAGCCCATGATTAATATAATAATATAATATTAAATATATCATATTAATATGATTCTGCGGATATCTATAAGAAAATATTTTGGCCATGCCATCGGTTTCTTAAGTCCGATTACTTTGAGGTTTTTATAATCGAATTTGTATTTGACCAGGAATCTAATAAGCACAAGGTTTTCCTATGCCAAAAGTTTCATTTCATACTTGGTATATTATGTAGTTTGATTCCTGGTGTTTTACTTATTGACATAATATCAACTCACCTGGTAATTTTTTGTTCTGCTGTCCTTCTTTTTCCCTTTTAGTATTGTTTTGTTGTATTCTGAAATTCGGCACTCTGGCAGATGTTCAAAGACACAGCTATATCTGGCAATTCTAGTTTATAAGTACTGTGCTAAAATTTCGGTGAAATCACCACTTGTTGTATTTATTTTAATTTTTTAGGTGGGTAAAAGTTTGTAAACCATCTTTTATCCCATATATCTGTGCCAAATATTATTTTTAGTGAGAATGACTCCAAACTGTTAGAAATTTTCATAATGAAACAATGCTTTACTCTTTATAACCTGGTGTTTTAATCATCAGGCTTTATTTCAATGAGTAACTTTTTTGTATAACTCTCAAAAGCTGCTGTGGGCTTCTAAAAAGCCGTTAGTAAAAGGAAGACAACATGAATAGCGAACAAAGACAATGTGATAGCAACAAAGACAATGTGATGGCGAATGAAGGCAATTTGATAGCGAACACACACATTTTTTGTTAATATGGAAAATGTTCTAAAGTCTATAAAAATATATCATATAATACGCAAAAATTTTAGCAAAAAAAAATTTGTGCTATAATAGAGCTATATGCCTGCTTCAAATTAAAAGTAGTGGATTGATCTTTATGTCATGTTTTTTTAACCGTTAAGTTTGGAATGATATATTACAGTTGTGTTGATCTAATAGTTCTTTTTCAAGTTGTTTTTTGTTTTCAGTTTGAAAGTAAATAAATGCTCCGACTTTGTTATCAAAATTTTAGTCATATGCCTATATATGGTTATATTAGGCATAACTAAGCGTTGTTAAAATTTTCCCAATTATTTTTATTTATAAACAGATCAAGTTATTTGCCAAATTCGTATGCATTTTCCTCAAAAACCGCTTGATTTTAGTTTTTCAAATCTTGATTGATAGATGGAAGTTGAAGTATTTATTAATTTAATAACTACTTCAACTTCCATCTGTCAATCAAGATTTGAAAAATGAAAATCAAGCAGTTTTTGAGGAAAATGCATACGACTTATGGGACTGTTCAGAATATAGCTGTTTTAAATGCAATAACTTCTGCTCTTTCAGGAGATCAAAGCAAATTAAGAAGTCAAAAGATGTTAAAATTGAAAAAACATTGAAAGAAAATGTTGAAATGGGTAAATATTTGTTTAGTTTTTGAATAAAATGTATGCATGTGAATAAAATTAACTTTTAACTCTTTATAATATACATTTCACATCTATGAGGCAATGTTTTTAATTGAACTTTATTTACCAGTTTCTAAACAAAAAACACAGTTTATTTTTAAGATTTTTCAAATTTGTGTCATTCTAATTTCTCAATAACTTGTTCAGATTTGTCCTACTTAGTTCTTGCTTCATTAACAATTAACCCAGTAGTGTCTATGAATGCATTTGGGGGGAATAGGGGGTTTTAGACTCATACATGGAAGGAGCATAGCACTCGTGACGTGTCCCAGGAACTATTAGAGTTTTACAATCCGGAGTGGGAGGGCCATAAGACCTCTAGGTGCCTTCCTCACGTCCATAAAAAATTGCCAAATATTAATGTAGGTGAAGACGGTTTCACATAGATATATAATTGGTAATTATAAACTTACACCCTCATTGTCTGCAGCAGAGAGTTTTCATATAAAAAAGTTAACCGTTAAAAAACTATTAAGTTTTAAATGTTAGCACATGTTGGAGTGGCTCAGTGGTATAAGGTGTTGGTTTAAGATACCAGTCACTTCGGTGGTATGAGTTCGAATCTCTCCGCCATTCAAAAAAGCTCGATGCGCCACGAGGGTCAAAAAAACTCCATAATTGAAAAATCGATCTATAATTTTAGGCATTGTAAAAATTTGCCGTGTCTTAGATATAAATAAGAATTTGATCACAATGATATCATTGCCGTATACATGCTGTATAGTCTGTATAATAAACTTCTTACTATCAAACGTTATTTATGTATTTCAAATTACAATTACATTATGAAAAAAAACTTGAAAAGCATAGGCTTTTAACAAAAAACGTCAAAAGCGCTCGTAATCGAAAATCAAACTAAATCAATTTTGAGCCACAAGTATTAAACACTGCTTATAGTCTGATATTTAAATAAGAAATCAATTAAAATTACGGTAGTGGTGCACAGGAAGTTGAACTTTCTACTGGAAGGTGTAACGTTTTATGGGGACGAGCATAGACTAGAACCTGGACAAGGCTGTCTCGCCCTTGTTTGTGGTTTGCATCATACTGTTTCTGTCAGTAAAACATCAAAAGCAGGTGAACAGCCTCTTCTGAGTGATCATAGAAAAATTTTTGCATTTTTTTACAGTTTTACTTTTTTTGCTATATAATCTCATAAGATATATTTTTTATTTATTTAGTACATCAGTTTTTTGAATACTTTATAAAGAATGCTTTGTTGTTTTGTTTGGTTAGTGTGCAATTCAACACGATAAATTTCAATGACTTCTAACAAATTAAATTTATAGTTTGTTAGTGTTTTTTGAAAATTTTTTGTAATTTATATTTTTTATAAAAATATAGTTTTAATCTCTCCCAACCATGAAAAAAAACACTTAACATTCAGCGCAAACCCAACTTGGTGCACTGGGTATTGCTGATGGCAAGTTAAAGCGATTGATTTCTAAAATGAGCTTCCAGCCCCGTGTTTTTATGAAGGAATATCGAGCTTCTTTGCCCCCTCTCTTGACCAATTCCTTTTTTGTGACCAATTCTTCTTATTCTGTCTGCATCCTCATCCTTCCATTTGCATAGCATGGTATTTTTGAAGTTCTAGCCAATTGTAACTTCTCTTTACTTATGAAGTATCTTCAAGCACCTTGTTGACTAGGTTTGTAATA
The DNA here is from genome assembly GCA_035046665.1 of Euphysa ruthae. NCBI lineage: Eukaryota > Metazoa > Cnidaria > Hydrozoa > Anthoathecata > Corymorphidae > Euphysa > Euphysa ruthae. The sequence continues at coordinate 7,314 of JAUZNK010100565.1, forward strand.
GAATTGAGCTTACACTCTGCTGGTTGTGTTTTTGAGCTTTTATTCTTAGTTAATTGGAAGCAAACCTTGCCACAGCACTCACAGGACTGCACGCGGCAGCAAAGCCCATGATGATTGGAGTGACCTTTGCTGCAATCACTGTCGCTAAGAGGCCTGTTCCAGCTTCACCCAGTATGACCCCTATCACAGTAGCTTTGACGTCAACACCGATAAGGATAACGCTGACGACCCGAATATATTTGTTCATAAGGCTTTCACAGAAGTCAATCTCAGCCTTTAGCTGTTTTTTTTTCAGTTTGGTTGCCTGTGTGAATCGGTAGTCTGCCCCAGACTCGGGTGTGGTATGGTTTTCGTTTAATTTAGGGTATATATCTACTTTCTCAATATCAATTTTATAAGGGTCATTACTTTACTATGATCATTCAGCCCCATAAATACTACGTAACTCCCACTCTTGTCTTTTGATCATCTCACCGATCTTGATATATTGATGTGGCTTTTTGGAATCTTTTGTCTCAAAATTCAGAGCCATCTTTCCTTCAATTTTTACCCTCCAATAACCCTCCTTTTGGTGTGTAGCAGGGACGATCGCAGCAAACCTATTCTAACTGTCACATGTTGCTGTGATATAAAGGACATTTTTTTCTCCTCCGTCGATATTGCCTTGATGTAGCTACTAGCTGAGCCGCCCCATAAAAGCGTCAATGGAGAGATATAAACCATCCTTATTTTGAGAAACACCTCCATTCGTTGCAAGGGTTAAGTTTTTCTCCAGATCCTTGCTCTCAGCGTTCTCTTTCAGGACCAGGAGCACTGGCAGGTTCATGCTCTCCTACTTCACCTTTAGGAGCAGAAGCACTGGCAGTTCCATGCTCACCATATTCTCCTTTAGGACCAAAATTGCCTAGGTTTTCTTTAGGCCCAATTGGCCTTGTTGGGCCGCATTTGTTTTTAGTGCCATCAGACTTAATTATCATGTCCAAATAGATTCACTATTTCTTATAGCTCGGCTGCAGTTGTGTATATAAAGCCCAATTCTCCCATCTAAATCGCAGACATGAATTTTTAATACCTAAGCTACGGACTGCTTTTTTGTCGACTGGAAACCGAAATAAACACATATAGTCAATTTGTAAACATTGGCACTGTGCTTCTGCCACTTCTCTCAGATCATCCACAATGACAATTTTCCTCTTTTTTTGGTCAAGCTCTATTAGTTCCTCAGGAATTGCAGTGTAAGCCTTAACTGGGAGGCCTCATACTTTGAATGTGATTATGATTTCGCATTAGGCTGGTTTGTCTGGCCGGTAACCGCAAAGATATAGTGCTTCAAATTATGATTGTTGGTTGAGGAGAAGATCCTGGATGAACTTTGTGTTACCATGCATTATTGGTCCACACATGAGAATCCTCGCCGGATGCGTTGGTACGCAGGTATCTAGTACCCGGAATTCCATTTGAACGTTATTTGTATGTATGCTTATGTACACGTTTACATATTGGGTTCAAATTTCTATGAGACCTTGCGAGCCCTTAACAAAATAACAAAGACCTGTCATGATGTTGGTATCTTGAATTGGGAAACCATCAATTTCAATGTCATAGTGCTCTTTAGACCTAACAGCCCTACCTTGTAACTTAAGGAGTATATCGGTGAGCCTCTCCATTTCATGTGTGGAAGGTGAGGGACCTAACACTTGCTGTGCTATATTGTAACCTTTAGATCTATTGGTTAAGGCTTTTTCGGTATGTCAGTATCTTGCTTTTAAATTTAAGCATATAAAATTGGCTAATAGAATCATTTCCACCTAGTGCAGCCAATTGCTCCTCTAGGGTTGTCTGACGCTGAATTGTCTTTTCACCCTTTCTCACTCCTCCTGGGCAAACTCATGGTGAAGTATTGCTTTGTCCTGCTTTTGCTTGAGATTGTCTTTATTTTGGTCGAGTTGGATGCACTTGTGTTTGCGAGAACATATGTCTTTTTCAATGTATCGGTACTTATTTGAACCCAATTTGTTAACGTATAACCTTACATACAAATAACGTTCAAATCAAATTCTGGGTATTAGATACTTGCCTACCAATGCATCCAGTGATAATTCCCAAATGTGTACCCACAATGAGCATTAAAAAAATGTTCATCCAGAACCTACTACTCGGCCCACAGTCACAATGTGAGACATTCTATCTTCGTGCTTACCGGCGAGACCAACCAGCATGTTTCAAAATCATATTCACATTCATAGCGAGAGGACTCCTGGTTACAACTTACTCTGCTATTCCCGAAGAGCCAATCGGTATCGACCCAAAAAAAGATGAACATTCTCACATTGAGGATGACCTAATAGAAGATACATAGTCAAAGTATGCTGGCCACTTGATAAGGGATGGAAGTCACCACGACAATGCTCGTATCCCATTGGTGTTGTGAAAGTAGAGATGCACGACGCCAATGTTTACAAATGGACTACAATGTGTCTCTTTCAGTTTCCAGCCGACAAAAAACCAGTCCACAGCTTAGGTCGTAAAAATTCCCCCTGGTGCATGAGTCGCTTTATGGAAGTCTATAACCATACAACCAGTAAACAGTATAGACACCTCATAGTTGAACTGTCTCACTCACATTTTATCGATCCATGTCTGCAATTTAGATGCAGACAATAGGGCCTCACATACCCAAACGCAGCCGAGCTGTATAAAATAATGAATATATTTGGACATGATATTAAGCCTGATGGCACTATAAACAAGTAAGGCCCAAAGGGACCAACTGGGCCTGAAGGAGACCTATACTTTTTTGGTTCTAAAGGAGAACATGGTTAGTGTGAACCTACTGGTGCTTCTAGTTCTATAGTTGACCCAAGAGAGCATGGACTTGCTGGTGCTCCTGGTCATAAAGGAGAACCTGGTGAGCAAAGATCTGGAGAAAAAAACTTAATTCTTGCGACGACTGGAGGTATTTCTCAAAATAAGGATGGCTTATACTTCTCTCCATTGACGCTTTTGTGGGGCAGCTTAGGTAGTGGCTATAACAGGACAATATTGACGAACTCTCCAGAGAAATACTGTGTCCTGTATATCACCGCAACAAAAGAATTAAAATAGGATTGCTACAATCCTCCCTGTTACACTCCCAATGGGGGGTCATTGGAGGATAAAAATCGAAGGCAAAATGGCTCTGAGTTTTGAGAGGAGAGATCCCAAAAAGCCATATCAATATGTTAAGACCGGTGAGATGATCAAAGGTCAGGAGTGGTAGTTACGTAGTGTTTATAGCGCTGAATGATCATATTAAAGAAATGATTGTTATAAAATCAACATGGAAAGTGTAGACAGATACCCTTAATTATACCCTAAACTAAGTGGAAACCATACTATGCCCGAGTCTGGGGCAGACTACCGATTTACATAGGTAGCCAAATGTAAAGAGCAGCTCAAGGCTGAGATTGACTCCCATGAAAGCCTTGTATATAATCGGGTCATCACTGTTAATGCTATATGTGTCGATGTCCAAGCTACTGTGGTAGGCATCATACTTGGTGCTCCTAGAGTGTAAGCTCAGTTCAATTTGAAACCTAGTCAGCATGGCGCTACAAGATAGCGTCATAAGTAAAAACAATTTCCATTCGGTTTTAGAAGAAGTTCAAAAATACCACGTTATGGAAAAGGAAGGATGAGGATACAGAAAAAAAGTATAGAGCTCGATGAGGCCACAAAAAAGATATTGGTCAAGTGAGGACGCAAAAAATTTCGCCATTCTTTCTTAAAAAAACTCGGGTTTGAAACCCAACACCCAGTGCACCAAGGTGAGTTTACAATATATATATTAAGGGTTTGTTCCCATGGTTGGGAAAGAAGAAAACCGTATTTTTATAAAAAAATATAAAATTTTCAAAAATTTTCAAAACATTGATAAACTTTAAATTTAAATTTAAAGACGTCAGTCAAAGTTATCATGTTAAAATATTCAAACAAACTTTCGAACTAAATAAATAATCAAGCTTCATTGTAATGAAAAAAAACAAATCATATAACTTAAGCTATTATATAGCACGAAAAAAGTGCCAAACTCTTCCTATGGTCACTCGGTAAGGAACCCCCTTTGGGATTTTTGGTACTTTTACCCCAAAGGTGATTTTTACATTGATACAGTTAGCTACCGAAGAGCTACCGGCACTCCACCTCAGGAAGTTAAACTTCACCGACTGTGAGCTATACCTCAACGCTAGGGAATTACACTAACAAATATGACAGGTTACTACGTGCTCTCATCCTCTTGATGGATATTATTCGAGAGAGCCTTCATCTGGTTATGATATTGTACTGATGAAGACAGTGTGATGCAAACCGATGCAAGACGGCCCTGTCCAGTTTCTAGTTTTTGCTCGTCCCTATAAAGTTTTCACCTTCAAGCAGAATTTTCAACTTTCTGTGCACCAATATAGTAATTGTAATCGATTGTTTATTTAAATATCAGTCTATCAGCTGTGTTGAATACTTGTAGCTCAAAATTAAAATCAAGTGAATACTTGTGGTGCAAAATTTGATTTCGTTTAATTTTTGATTATAAATGCTCAAGGCGTTTTTTTTTTTTTTTTTAGCGCCTTTTATTATGTGGTTGCAATTTGAAATACATAAAAAAAACTTTGATAGTAAGGAATTAAATATTCAGACTATACAGCATGTAGGCGGCAACGGTATCATTGTTATATAAAATTTTTATTTATATCTAAGTTGTGGTAAATTTTTTCAGAGCATAAAACTTGAGTTCGATTTTTCAGTTATGGATTTTTTTGAGTTCTTGTAGTGCATCAAATTTTTTTTAAATGGATAGTTATAATTTGAAATCAAGAAAAAAAATTTTTATTGATAGTGGAAAGATTCCAACTCTACCGAAGTGACTGATGTCTTAAACCTACGTACGCCTTAGACCACTGAGCCATATCAACATATGCTAACATTTAAAACTTAATCGCACCTCCCATGCCTGAATTTAAAAACCTCCTAGACTCTAATACTCTGAATACTCTAGACTCTAGATTAATACTCTACTAATACCCTAGACTCTGAATCTAAAACCCCCTATAAACCCCCTAAAACCCCTATAAATGCGTGGGCATTTATTATTGGCACATTTAAAGGCAATTTTTTTTCATTGCTGATTTAAATTATATTTCGTTTCAGAGTTTGGTTGCTTTGACAGTATTTTTACATGGTTTAAACCAATAAATATTTAATATTTTAACCAAAGATCGAATCCTAAGTAAATTAAAATTTAATATTGTGAGTTTAATCATTTATGATATATTTATTTATTTAATTTTTTTTTTTTTTTTTTGGTTTTATAGAAAAGCGTATGTCATCAAAGACTAAAAAAAAACTGCACAGACGATCCCAAGAAAATCATTATGATTTTCCGGTGCATGTTCAAAAAAGCATGGAAAGTACTGGTATGTGTAACTTACGTGTATCTTTTATAAAATAAATAATACAAGCTTGCTAAAAGTAGGTTCAGGATAACTCTAAGCATATTTTACCCCGGGAGATCATTCAAGATACTTCATCACTGTTACACTACCGATTGAATAATTTATATTAAGAGAAGTATTGTGAAAATGGCAGTCTTTGCTGTACAATGGCAGTCTTTGTTGTACAATGACAGACTTTGTTACATGATGACACTGTTTGCTGTACCATGACAGTCTTTGTTGTACAATGACAGTCTTCATTGCACAATGGCAGTATTTGTTATTAATTGATAACCCCTGACACATCTTAAGCCCTCTCATCCATTATCAAAAACCCATCATAAACCTTTGACACCCTCATTAACTTACCTTAGTTGGAAATTGCAAAAATTTTGCAAAAATTAAAATTCACTGCTCTGATTTCTAAATTCCTAAACCTTACCATAGGGACAGGATTACTACAGGCTTCAATATTTAGTATGTGATTGTTATATACTGACGGACTATTTTTCTCGGGTTGGTATTAACAGCTGATGACACACACTTCATAGAAAATTTTTTGAGTATTTATTCTTCTGGAAAGTCTCTAGACAATTTAGAGAATATGAAAATATAATTTATTCATCAAAATAGTCATGCATGGTCGTTTTTTTAGTCAGTTATAGTCACACTCACAGTTTAAAGTTATTACACAAGCCCTTTTTAGGGTCTTTACCACCAGTCCTTTATAGCAGACCCTTAAAGTTTTTTATCCGCAAAAACTCTATAAGGTCTAGTACTCAATACTCTAAAAGGTCTTGTGTTCAACTCTTTAATGTGTAGTATAAAACCCTAATTGATCTTATGAAAACCGTTTAACGATTTCCTGCAGCACATTTTCAGGTCTTCTGTGTAAAATCCTTTAAACAGATCCTAAAGGTCTTGTGTTCTCCAAAACCTTTAAACTTTACGAAACCTTGAAAAACTGAAAAGCAAAAATTCCAAACCCTCTTTATTGTTTATGATCGAAAAAATTACAAATTGGCCCACTTTTGCTGAACATGAATTATCCACGTAAAAAACTAAACTTTGAGACCGTCTTTTGTTCTTACAAATTGTAAACAAGACAAGTTATGCAGAGACATCTTTCTAGTATTTAGATATGTATAAATCATCCCGAGAGAGAGTTTTTTAATTGGCCATACTAAAAGTATGTCAACAACTTTTTTTTTAGTCAAGTACCTAATTTAAATAAACACTGACTTGTTTTTGTAGTATCAGATGAACACAATAAGTACTTCTAAATAAGTGTTAATGTAGCTGACAGCTTGTTTGGATATTCAACATTAAAGATATAATACGACGCCAACGTTAGCCACAAACCATCGAAGCAAATGGTATGAGTGTACAACTATCTCATTATCCACTAAAACTTTTAACTGTGCATTTATGTCTAGAATTCAAAATAGACCACAGATCTGGTTATAAAATGAGTAGCATTTTATACACCATGAGGGTTATTACTTTCCAATTCAAGGAAATCTAACAACGACTCTTGCAGTAGGTACGGTATTGTCAGAAGAGCTGTAATAGCAGAGTAATCTAAATAGAACGAAAAATAATATTAAAAAGTCAGGGAAGAAGGTTATGGGAAGAACAACTTACAACAGAAGGGAACATTGTATGCCTCAATATCGATATTGATGAATATTGATTCACCTAGCATTTTTGAAGTGGGTCCTTAATTTTTCTTTCAAGTATGTATGTTTAAACACGGGTATATGTACGTTTGAACACAGGTGTATGTAGGTGTAAACTGCTGCCAGGAAAAAATAAATTTAATGTCTGAATTGTTAAAAACGCTTGGCTGTCAGAGTAACAATATTCAATGTCAAGATATATAGGCTTCGTTATTTTACTAGGAAAACGTTCTTATTTTTGAGAAGTATATTTTTTGTCTCACCTCAAATTAATTTTTAATATCATTAGGATGCTCCTAATTCAAAATTCATTTTCTGATCAAAAATTATTACCCCATATAAGTGATGGGAGAAACATGTGCATTTAACTGGCATGTGCACTCATCATAAATCCCAGAAAACAATAATTTCTTTCAGATTCAGAGGGAACCAGTCTTTAAGCTCTTCTGTTCAATTTAGAAAGAAGACTTTTTAGGACAATATGATCTTGAATAACGAATAGATGTGGCTATTCAGAACAGCGGAACTGGAGGATGTAGTTGAAGGATCGTGAATAGGTAAATATGTAGCCTCAGCATGAGAAGATGAAATGGTTGCGATTTAATGTTACTGAAAAAAAACGGAGAAATAACTTTCTGCTAAAAACAAATGAAACAAATCAATGGAAGCTGATAGATTTATTCCATTCAGAGGTACACTGGTAATTTATAGAATATTTGCCATATTCCATGCCTCTGAATAGAGGAAACACTAACATTCCGTTATCAATAATATGAGTAAAATATCAGTGTAAATGATGACTTTGAATAAAAAATTTTGAGATAGATATTGGTAAATGATCAGTTAAAGATTCAAAAACAAGCATAGGATTAGAAATTCACACTAGATTAATGAACAATGGAATTTTTAAACTTCGAAACAAATAAGAAACAGAATATAAAGGCTTGAAATTAATTATTCTTACAAAAGGGCGTTAAACTGACCGTTTTTCATTTAGATGATAGTTACCACTTTGTTCCCATACCTGGCAGCAATAATATATATGAGATGAAAATAATGAAAAGTAAAGAGAACGAATAGAACTTTTATTAACAAAATGGAGAACTTTTGAAAGCGTAGAATTTGATCGATTGAGTTTTTTAAAAAGCTCATTGATATGTGGTTTCCATGAAAAATGACAAACACCAAGATTCTTTGAGTGTGAAGATTTACAATGATATTTAATTTAATTTTAAGCTGGTCAAAACTGAAATATTTTCTTCGAGATAAAAAAATTCTGTCATATCATATCATAGTTGATATTTTTACACAATAATTTCAATGATTTATCAATACATAAGAGGTTAGTATCATCTGCGAAATGGTGACTTTTAGAGTTTTTAACAGAAAAACTTAAATCATTAATTTAGATTAAAAAGAGGAGTGGTCCAAGAACAGAACCTCGGGGTACACCAATGCTAATAGCATTTAGTGGGGATTTAAACCCATTTATTGATTTATTGGTACAACCTGTTTACGTTTGTCATAATATGAGTATAACCCGTCCTTAACAATTCCACGGGCACCATAATAGACAAGTTTTGAAAGTAAAATTTCGTGATGTAATGTATTGAAGTTGGTATATTATTGGGACCAGAGGTTTTCTCATTTTTCATAGTTAATATGAGTTTGTCAACTTTTATACTATCAGTGGGGGAAATAAAAAATATATTGATGATTGGATTTTTTAAATGCTTAAAGAAATTTAAATGAGAAGAGTGTATTTTTGACTGTAGGGTTTTTCCAGCAGATGAGAAATAAGAATTAAATTGATTGGCATTTTGAGAAGGATCAGTTATAGAAGAACCTTAGTCAAATAGGCAGATTGGAAGAGAATCTGGCTTATCTTTTAACTGAATAATGTTTTTTATACCTTTTCATGTGTTTACGTAGATTCTTTTTATTATCAGAAAAGTATTTACTGAAATGATTTTGTTTACTCTTTCTAATAAGAGTGGCTAATAAATTTCTACACATTTTAAATGGAGTATGTATTGATCGCCTACTACCATAATCTTATTCTCTTAAATATCTCCTTTGTAAGGCACTACGTTTCCTTATGGAAGTTAATATGCCTAAAGTGATCAATGGTTTCAATCTACGCTTGAAGGAACATAAAAATCTAAAAGCTCATTAAATTCACAAAATGAAGAGTTGAAACTATAGTCTATCGTTTTTATCAATATTCAATATATTGTTCCAATCGGAATTTTTGAAATCCAAAAAAAAAAATATGGCTTCATTGTAATTATTAGTATTCCTTTGATACATATTGCGATTTCTTGGAACAAATTTATTATTAAAATCAAAATAAATGAAAAACTGAGGAAGATGATCAAATACAGACGAAGTTAGATTACCCGATATGGGTTTAGAATTTGTTGTGTTAGAAAATATATTGTCAATAGTTATTCTTGTGGAAAGAGTTATATGAGGTAAGAGATGATAAGAAGAAATAAGCTCAGATGTATTCAGATGTACTGACATAAGTACTACACTTTATCGGATCAGATGTTAAAGTCCCTTAAAAGTGTAATAGTTTTTTCTTCACTTGAAGTTTTTGTAGCATAGGAGAAATAATGTTATCGAATTCATTTATAGACATACAAGGATGTTTGTAAATGCTTCCAACGATTAAATTGACTTTTCTATGAATTGATATGCTACTATTTTGTTTTATTCTTGCTTCAGTTAAACCAATTCTACTAAAACCCAAATTTAACATTGAAAGCATTGCATTGCAGGTGGCTCACCAAATGAGCAGTTAAATATGAGAAATTTAAGTGAAGAGCAGAAAAAGAATTCTTATTGTCTAAGTTATGTTTTATCTATATCTGATTTGTTTGCATGCTCCCATGGCAACACATTTTCATAGAAAATTCAGCAGTCAAATTTTGGTACTGATCACTTTATACAAAATAATAGCGGAAAAAATAGAGTAAAGTTGCCACAATTCTAGTATATAAGGTAGACTTTGAATTAGTAAGGTCTGTTTCACCAGAGCCCCTTAGCCAGTTGTAAAAAGGAAACAACACTACACCTCTTTGTATAAGAATTGCAATATTAAATTCTGCAGCCGATTCATATTTATTCTTATATAAAAAAGTGTGGTCTATTTTACAGTCAACCTGTTTCCAACAAGTACCATGTGGAGGTTTGAGATGACTTATGAGTAATGTTCTACAAGTTATGAAAAGACAAAAAACCAAGCGCCGCAACAAGAAAAAATAGCTGATTTTAGCCCAAAAATTACCCACTGCTATGATAACAAAATGACAAAAACGACCTTTTTCGAAAAAAGACTGGTTCTCTATAAGTTCTAAGAAGAAGATATTCAACAAAAAAATATCATAATACTTGTCAAAATACTTATCTTACCTGTCAAAAATCATCTTCACTCCTCACATTGGATGCACTCTCGTTGCTCTACATAGGAACCTTTTGTGCATCCATCAGGATCTTCTTTTTCTTGAACAGAGCTCACTTTTAATAAAACTAAACTTTTGTACACATTATATTCTCAGTCAAAGAAAGTGTGAGCATTTCCTCTCGTCACATTGGGTGCACTCTTGTTGCTATGCAAAGGAATCCCCTGTTTATTTTCCAGAATCTTCTTTTTCTTGAACAGAACTAATTTCTCATAAAACATTTTCTTAAAGACGTTAAACAGAAATGTAATACCTTAATGGAACTTCCCAGATATTACATATTTACCCAAAGATGAAAATCTAATGAATTGATAAGTTCATGAGAATCAGATTTCATTATTTTAAGAACATTGCAAATTAAAAGTGGAATATGAAAATGAAAAAGTATAAATTCTATATTGACAAAAATATGTTCACGTCTGCGAAAGCGAGAAAACAACAACTTCGTTTTCATTATACTTTTGACCATTTATAACAACTGCGTTGGTTATTGTAATTAAAGTGTCATTAAAAATATTTTGCTTTTCTGTTTAGAGTTCCTGGATAGTTTTTTCAAAATACTCATTTGTCACTTCTCGATCAATTACTCGTGAAGATAGCTTTGAAGCCAGTAAATTCCCTTGCTTATAATGCAAATACATAACCATTTAGTGTTTTTTTAGCTATGGTTTGGCATAAGGTAAACATAGCAGGATAATATCTAAAGTAATTATAGCAGGATAATGTCTAAGGTAATCATAGCAGGATAATGTCTAAAGTAGTCATAGCAGGATAATGTCTAAGGTAATCGTAGCAGGACAATGTCTAAGGTAATTATAGCAGAATAATGTCTAAGGTATTTATAGCAGGATAATGTCTAAGGTAATCGTAACAGGATAATGTCTAAGATATTGAGATTTTGGCTTTAGATTGTTCTCTGGAAAAATACATTAATAATTAGAAAAAAATCATCAGTTCAAGATTGCAAATGGACAGCATCACTGTCATTAAACTTCAAAGCACAAAAGCGTTCATAAATATCCAAAAACTGAACAAAATTTTCCACACTTTACCATCGGTTGAAATAAGCTCAGCGATCAAAAATGTAAACAAACGTAATAGATCCAATATTTCACACGAAGTCTGTTTTACTTTAAATTCAGATAACGATTTAACTTTAAAAACTTGTGATTTGTTAGCCTTGTTAAAGATGGAATAATTTATTTATTATTTGCGCATGTCATCAATCAAAGTCTTTATAAGTGTTTTATATGCATATTTATTGGTAAAAATGATGCTGAGTATTGCTAAATTAACATCTTTCAAGCAACTAAGATATTTGGCTGGTAGGTTACCCAGCACAAAATAAAATGCCGAATTTTATACTTGATGGCTTTATTACCGAGTGGGTTATAACATTAAAATTGTCTCGGTAAAGCACGACCTGAAGGGATTGTTTGTTTAGATTGCTGAATAATTCTTTTTTAGAGTATTGTGTGCCATCAGAAAATTCACAAAATAAACTATCAACCTTCTTTTCATTGAATGCTTCCCCTAAATTATCTTCATGCTTTAGTATAACACTCAGTATCAAGTAGGAATATAATGATATGTATCTAACTTAGATGTCAAACTATCATAGTCAGTCGTTATTTTTATTGGACCAATGTATTCTGACTTACTTTTAATGTGATTCGATAAAGCTTTCCTACCAATAAAATTTTCCTGCTAATAAAATTACCTTAACTTTCCAGACATTCTCTAGAATGGTCATCAGGCATTGTGTCTTCATCATCAAAACTGTTTTTTCGCCACAACAGGCTCACCATCAGATAATTCTAAATCTCCATGGAGTAATGCATGTGTCCAGTTCTCAATAAAGAAGAAACGAATTTAGTTTTAAGACTATAGTTATAACAAAAAACCTGTTTAGGCACTGCATGAGACATGTGTATATTTCACAACACTTTAAAGGTCTTCTAAAACACCTTTGAAGGTCTTCCATAAACTGAAAATTTTATAAGTTCGTGAAAGGTTTTTTACAATACCTTTAAATGTCTCTTATAAAACCTCTAAGGTATACTTCGTATTCCAGTTGCGTTCAGTAAAATAATCAAAAATTTTGAGTAATTTTTTATTGCACGAGAAATAAATAACCATCTATTCAAATAATTAAATACACATTTTATGAAAAAAAATTCTTTCGTGAATATCTCTGGAATTACTCGATATTTTTTAAAAAACCCCTTATACGAACATCGTGTGTTGTATATAAAGTTTAGCATTTTTCTAAATTTTTGTTTCTTTAAGCTGGCGTTATGTTAACTTTCAGATTTTAGATGCTTATATTTTAGTTTAGATTTTAAATAGTTTGTTAATTCCAAGTCAATATGCGCAAAGTCAGTTAATATTTTAATATATTATATTAATATATATATAAATATATTTTATTTTAATAATCCTAGTTTATCTAAGTGTCGATAAGATAAGTCAAATTTATCTGTTGACATTCATTACTTGTTGTATTAAATTAAAAAGTTCTTCTTTGGTTTACATTGGGTTTATATTTGTGAAGGTAATATATGAATTAATTTAATCAGCGGAAAATGTCGGTGTTTCTGAGATAAACTAGGTTTATCTAATTTATAGCCATTCGGCGTTCCATATTTTTGAATTGCATGAATCAAATTAATGATAGGTGCAAGAAATGGGGCAATGATTATTAGATTGTCTCATTCTTAATATCTTAACATCACTCTTTCATTTTCTGTGCTATCTTAACATCATTTTTCCATTGGACGTACTTAATTTTTCCATTGGACGTACCTGATTTTTCCATTGGACGTACTTAATTACAAAATTAAACATCTCTCAGTCAATAACGAATTAAAAACAAATTAAACCCCGAAGTATGCCAATCATTTTCATTCATACATGTGTTACAACATCTAAAAATTAAACTAAATACTTTTTTTAAAAAAATGACATCCCATTTAAATTTGTTTTTATAAAAATCATGGTGAAGTGAGATTATTTAAAATATTTGATAAATTTAAATTTTAAAGAATTTTATCGAAGGTTATACAAAAATTTTAAGACGATAGATTTCTATTTAGGTGTTTATTTAGGATTGAGTTTTCACCATTTTGATTGATTTTTATAGAAATGGCTTTTTTTCAATGTAGTAAATTTACTATTTTCTAAGCAACTTTCATAGTTACCTCTGCATATGATAAAAAAACTTTTTTTTCAAATTGTTATAATGGCTTTTATATAACTTAGCTTATATTCTGAAATATTTTTATTTAGTTTTACAGATAAGGCACGGTTTAAAATTTTTTAAAGTAATTGTTTTTCTCAAAATCAATATTTTTGCGTAGTCGTTAGTAAAATTTCAGTTTTAATTACCATTGGTCGGACATGGTTTAAAGGATTTTTTTTTATTTCACACTGCAAGGTTTTTATTTAAAATAAAACAAAAACTTAAAATTTTTCCCTCACGGAGAGAAATGACGGGGTGCGACTCTCGTGTTTTTACAGTGAATGCAACCTATGCCATATTTTTTCCTTCTTGTAAATATCAAAATGTCGATGATATCAAATGTTGCACGTTAGATATAAATAAATTTTCTTAGTTTTGCTTGGTTAGAGCTAGTATCATTATTTGTTTTTACTGTTTGACTTGACTTTTGTAGAAATGTTGGCACAATGTGTCTCATCAGCTATTAGTCCAAACCCCAAGTAAACAGTCTTTATAGAAAATATATATTTAATCCTATTATTATTATTATCCTATATTACCTTACTATATATCCTATAAATTTTAAAAACATTTTATCCTTGCTAAGGCGAATACAGTGAATATGTTAATTCCATTATTTTCGCATTGTCTCACAGATTATCGGTTGAATTACGTTTAATGTAATTCACACTTACTTTTGGTGGTCTTACATTTTCGTATTCCTGTTTTAGTTATAAAATCTTTTGAGAAACATCATATAAACTTTTTTCATTAATATATTTTATTTTCCTTAATATTTATATTAATATTTATAAATTTCGACTTCGATTTACCACTGGCAATGCTCTATGCATTTACTCATGCCCATTCTTTTTCTTAAAATTTTGTGAACTTCTTCAAAAAAAAATATACAAAGAAAAATTACCTCTTTTTTGGATTAATTCAAATATACGTTGCCTTGCTTACAGGATATTTTTGATTTCCGATAAAAGGTAATGAAAAAACTTGTAAATATATTTTCCACATATTTATCCAAATAATTTCTGCGTGCGAAAAAAAATTATTTTTTTCTGGGGTTCGAAATGAAAGTTTCATGAATTAAAGAATGTTCTTTTTCAGTTAGTTGTGAAAACTTGCCATAAAACGTAAGATAGCAGGCTATAAAAATTTATGTAATGCTAGACATTTTTTGAGAGCCACTTTCTTATTTTATTGGCATTATTATCATCGATAAGTGTTGAAACGCATCCTGTTATAATCAGATTTTTCCTTTAACTACCCAAAAAAAAAAGACAATTTGAATCAAGCTTTGATAACAGAGGGTATAACGTTTTAATATATCAGAGATACATATGACGGAAAATTAAACATAGTAGAATTTTTTAAGTGACCTTGTCGTAACATCAGCAGTCGTCAACATATACATATACATGTTACATGTGTTTTTTATATCTCAATATTTTTTATTGTCCGTAAACAACTATTTCCAAAAATAAATATCAAATCCCAAAGCAAAATGCCATATGTGTCTCAAAAGTTAGATCTTTATAAAATTCTAAACTTCATTGTACAGTTTTCTTTCCTTATTACTTCAATTATATTTATTATCGCAATTTTATTTATTATCGCACTTTTATTTATTATCGCAACTTTATTGATTATTTCACTTTTATTTATTATCGCAATTTTATTTATTATCGCACTTTTATTTATTATCGCAATTTTATTTATTATTTCACTTTTATTTATTATTTCAATT
The DNA here is from genome assembly GCA_035046665.1 of Euphysa ruthae. Classification (NCBI taxonomy): domain Eukaryota; kingdom Metazoa; phylum Cnidaria; class Hydrozoa; order Anthoathecata; family Corymorphidae; genus Euphysa; species Euphysa ruthae. The sequence continues at coordinate 22,907 of JAUZNK010100565.1, forward strand.
TTATTTATTATCGTACTTTTAATTATTATCGCACTTTAAATTATTATCGCACTTTTATTTATTATTGCAATTTTATTTATTATTTCACTTTTATTTATTATTTCAATTTTATTTATTATCGTACTTTTAATTATTATCGCACT
>JAUZNK010100566.1:0-11906 GCA_035046665.1 Euphysa ruthae
TATGCCGAGTTAAATTCTGCTACGCTAGACCAGACTATCGCTACTTTAATTTTAAATACTCTTTAGTAGCCTTAGCACCTATTTCGTCTTTTTCTACTTCAAAGGTCATAGATCAGTAAGTAAAAAATATTGTGCAACAGCAACAACAATACCCTGAGTTTTACTATTGTGTTGTAGGAAAAGGTAAGTACTGTAAAGCATGTGTTAGCTTTGCTGGAGTTATTTTTGCTGATGTACCATATGTTGCTAACGCAGGGATATTTTGTAACCATCGGAGTAGACGAAGCACCGGTCATTTGCAAACAGATCACGATAAAGTAGCTATTAAGAACAAGCAAAATTATGACTTAAATCGCGCAAGTGTTCTGATGTTTTGAAGATGCTTCAAGAAGCTAGTTTAGCATCAGAAATTTAAAAAATGAACACGAATAGATTTGTTTTGAAAATTTTTTTTTGTATTACACATTTACCTGTAAAACAATACTGGGCCCATAACTTTTAAAATATTGTTGATCTTGTTGCCGAATGTGGTGTTAAAAGAAATTCAAACTCATCTCCTTACTGCACCTAAAAACGCGACTTATCTTTCACCTGGATATATTTCAAAGTATAGAGACATTATCAACGCTTATAAAAACGCCGTTGTTAGCCTCACTGAAAGCAGATAAATTCTTTACAATATATAATGATGAAACTCAAGATATTTCATCTGTTGTGTAAATGGCTATATTTGCTACATTTGACCACAAAAACTGCATATCTGAACATTACACTGGAATAATGCCCAAAATTCAGTTTGTAGGGAGTCATCTCAGTGCCGCGAACATCATGGAAGCCTTGACAAAATATCTTCAAGAAATTCATATTTCCATAAATCATGACAGGTTTTCTTGCGTGGCTACAACCAATATGAATTCCGGCGAAAGATCTGGTTTAAAAAGCTTACTGAAACATGCTGTACCTTTAGCGCAAATTGGGTTAGTTGTGGTAACCATAAAGCATAGATGCTTTAAAAATTTAATGAAAGATTTCTGTGATGTTTTCTCAGTCGATGCAACGTTATTAGCCTTATGGAAGCTCTTTCAATACCGTCCGCTCGCAATAAACTGTTTGAAGAATGATAGAGCGATGTACGAAGACCGTCATGACACCCCTGTATGTCCTAGCGTGGCATAATGGACAGCGCACCAAAGATCATGCAAAGCTCTTAGCGGTAGTTTAAAGCAAAAATTATCAGACATTTCAGTCTGTGCCGATGAAAGAAAAGAACCAGACGCACTTGGAAATTTTCAAGAAATCTCATGGGCAAGATTCTTAGCTACTATTTTGTTGTTACGTGATGCATTTCACTCTATCCAATATTTGAATTTACTGCTACAGAAAGGAGGGAACACCCTTTGTCTTGCTGACATCCTTGTTTATTTAGAAAAATAATTTGATCATTGAATAAACTAAAAACTCCCTCTCTGAGACCTTTTTTTACGAGAAAAAAAAAACTATGACGCTATGTTGAAGCAGCTACTTTAGAAATACTGAACTTACCACCGAGTACTTGAACAAGATCAATCCAAATATTTAATCTCGATGATTTCAAAACAAAGGTATACTTATCAATTCTTGGCGCTTTTGTCAAGGAGGTCAAAGAAGCATTCAAACAGTTAGATTTTTTCCTTGCACTTGTCATTTTTTATCCATGGAGACTAGAATGGGATATATTTGCCAGAAGGTTAAAGGGAAGACAAAATGAATTTTTTTGTGATATAAATTGAAATATAAAAAAACTTTTTGGAAAAAAATTTTTTTAATGCAATATGCTTTAGTCCCAATTTTGGAAAAACATGCTCAATTTGGAGACCATAATATATATTGCAGAAATGCCTTTTCTGCAAAATTCCGTGCTGATGTTTGTTTTTCCAAAAGATTCCAGACTACAAGTAGATTTTATAACATAATTTTTAAAGAGAAATAAAAGCTCCTGTTTGAGTATTTCAATATATATATTATGCTCATTTTGAACGAAAAATTAATACATTTTAGGCACCAATATGTAATAAAATTTTTAGTCTCCTGATCAAGTGTTTTAATACGTGTCGTTTTAACAAAAGCTTATTATAAGTTTCCTTTACATTGCAGCGCATTATGTGTATTAAATGAGTTTATTCGATTCTCATTTGTTGATAGGTTATTCTTCATTTATGAATAGAAGAAAAATAGCCCTAAATATATACTTAATGTTAATCAAGAACTGTTATCAAAAAATATTTAGAAAGAATTAAATTGTTATTTGGGTTATTAAATACGAATAAATGGAAGATTTAAATTCCAAAACGGAAACATAAAAATTTATTACAGGGCATAATCTAGAAAGGCAGGACAGGGTCTGGTAAGAATAAAAATTGGGATTTTTCTAAAGAAATTGGCTAAATTAGCATGATTATAAACAAATAATTGAAAAAACAGGGCGTTTCTTGCTAATTTTACAACGGGCAGCATCCAGTCATCGGAACCTAAAATGCTGTTAATTAGAAAAATTAAATTTAAAAAGCACTATAAAGTTTAAGTTGATCTTTCAAACATAGTTTCTAAATAAGAATATTATAAAATAATAGTTTATTATTTTTGATTATTTTGCTTTTATTGTTAACAGTCTCGCAGTTGCTATCATAACTAACATTTTAATTATTACAGTTTAAATGAATGCTTGTAAACAAAATGACAAAGTCATTATATTTTTGAGGTTTTGACAGGACTGGTAGTTCATGAATAATTCATGAATTAGAAGTAAACATGTAATGCTACGAAACAAAGTAAATCCTAGACAAAATAAATTTTACAGTGACTTCTTTATTTTTAAAAATGCAAGTGTTGTTTTTGCAAGGTTATTATTATTTTTGATAATAACTATAATCACTATGTCCGAGCAAAAACGATTTGAAACGAACAAACCACTAATCCTATCAGACATTGACTAATTTGTGGCCCTGTAAGAAATAAATTACGTATGGTACAATTGTTGAATAAATATATTTACAGCTAAAATCATTTAACCACTATGAGTAGGAGAGTTGTGAATCGAAAGCAGTTCTGCATAAGCAGTTCTGTATAACAAAGTAAAATTAAATAGGTAGCATTTTGAACGCCAATATTTGTATTTTTCTTGGGTATAGTAAAGGCATTCACAGAAGCTGAAAGTAGCTGTGAGAGCCATTCTAAAGGTATGAAAATTTAAAAGGAGGGGTAGGGAAGAGAGTGCGAGGAAGGGGAAGAGAGACAAGGGAGGGGGCTTTTTCCAGACTGAGGAATAATGTTGTGAAGTATTGTTTTTAGCATTTCCCCCCGTTGTTGTGGTTGAAGAAAATTCAACGTTTTCCGTTATTTTTTTTAATAAATTAGTATTTTTAAGAGTATTTTTGTGAGAGATGATCTGGTATGTGGCCAGATAATGTTAGCGGATAGGTTCATAGTATGGTATTTGGTCGTAAAGAAACATTTTTATTGAGATTTTGTTTATTTAGGTTCTCTGTACAGATTTTTATTGATTTTTAGGCATATTTTAGGTTCAAGAAGATCCAAATGAAACTTAATTTCACACAAACATTTTCTGTATCTGGTTGGGGCATCATCACCAACATCATTCTTTCGTTCTCAACAATTGCATGCATCTGTGCAGTTAAAACTATAAATTCTTTACAAACTTTACATGCGCAAGTAACCTACCAATTCAAGGACCTACATTTGTAAGAAAAAAGGAAAGAATAAAGCATAATTTTCTTGTTTATTCTGTTATTTATAGTGTTAGTGTTTAGCGTTCCAGGAAATGCTTGTATATATAATTTTCTTAAACTTAACAACAGAATTTTCTTTGAAAAAAAAACAAAAAAGATTAAAAAAGCCTTTTTTTCTTTTGGCACAGGGTTGCATGTCATCCATTTGATAGACAGACCATTCTCATTAATGGATCGACATTGGTTTCAAGGCATTTTCTCCAAATTCTTGCTTCATAATTGCTCCAGTACATTCGAACAAGTAGATAATGTTTTACACATCACCTTTCCTGCTTTTTGGCAATAGATGTGGTACCTCAAATCATTCAAAGATATCCCCAGTTGAAGAGCTTCTTTTTTCCTGTACATGTGACAAACAAAAAAAGACTTCAGCTACGGACTTGGTTAACTCACTGGAAGATCTCAGTGTTGCAAAAGCATTTACATATTCTTCACTCTTTCCCATGATTTGCAGTGGTTTGTTCTTGCCTTGTACAGAAAACGAACTTGTGGAATTACGGCCTGTGAAGCAGTAGAAGCCAAAGATAGCCTTGAAATACGTTTCTTTTGAACAGTTAGTTTGGTTGAGCCTTTGAGATGCATCATCAGTGACAGCCTTCAAATCAATCAGTTGTTTCTTGTGACCTATTCCCGTCATCACAAAATGTTTCCAGGCTGCAAAATAGTGGTAACGAAGACATCAGTATCTGGGAAAGATATGAAGACATCGTGATAAGTAAGGCTTGCATTTTTAGCATGAATAATAAGCCTGGTGTCTACTTCCTCTTGATTCAAATGTGAGTTTCTGAAAAGCTCAATCGAAGAAGTTGTAAACTTCCATGTCTCAGATGCGTCATTCACATGCAATTCTTTGTTTGTTAATGACTGCCTTTTGGTTTTCCAATGGTAAGCAAAGAAGGAGATGAGTTAACTCCATTGCTTTATTTCAGAGGTTGGGGCCATTTTCTTTAAAGCAATTTCACTGGTAGATCAATGTCTCTCAACATTCTTGATCGAATTCTCCAAGTAAACATCAAATGCCACATCGAATTGAGAACTTGAGCAATGAATAGCGTTGTTTTGTAATTTGATTGAGAACTCACAAAATTGAGAACTCAACATATGTCATTCTATCAACAATGAAGTCAAGATTTTGTTGTTTGTAACATATGGACAGGTGGCGTGTCTCATTCAATTTTGTGTAGCAACAGAATTTGGTTGTTTTCTTCAGTCAATCATCTAATTCATCTAACACAGCAAGTGGAAGGTGAATTAAAGGATAAGAAAGAAGCTGCTTCTGGTTGACTGAACGTTTTTGAGAAATCATTGCAACTTTTATGAACAGTTCTTTTGCACTTTGCAAAGATGCTGGCTTGTTTTTTGTTTTTATCACCTTCTTTTTCTCCATATTATCAAGCATGTGCGATTTCTGCCTCTTGATGAAGAATAGAAAGTTGAAGATCCATGTTCATCATAAAAATGATCATTTATGAAATATGCCATTGTTTCTGATCCCAATTCTTTGAGGGAAAGCCTATCTTGCACAAGAAAGGTTTCTTGTAGAATCGATAGGATTGAAGCGATGCTTTTCTCATCCTTAGCAATTTTTGATGGTGACAAGTCTTTGTGTTTATGCTCTTGAGAGTTGAAGATGAGGTACTGGTGTAAAACAGCACGTAATGATGGTCTGTATGCAGAATTAACTTCCCATCGTTGAACTGTACTAATGTTTGTTGAAAATCCCATCAAAGTTTCTTTGCTAGCATCATCTGTGTGTTTCAGGAAAGTGGTTTTTCAATGAAAGCATGTCACCAAGTATAACCGATAGGTATCTCGCATGGTTGATGTGATTTTATGCAAAGGCAAATGGTATAAACTCATGAATGCATTCCATTTAAAAAAACTTTTAAAGTCAACACACCTTGATTGTATGTCTTTCCCTTCAGTACTGAAACAACAGATTATTCAGCTACCACCCCATTTTGATATATGGCATCTTTTGATTCAACACCAGAAAACCTCTTTGATAGAATATTCATGTAGGTCATAATCATGCCCATCATAAAAACACAATTCTTAGCTAGCTCTTTCCACTTGATTTCACAGGCTTTGCAGTAAATTGCTTGGTCAAAAACAAAAATCAATCATGTTTAGTTTCAGTGATTTGATGATGCTGAATGCTCGATAAAGAACCAATAAAGTGATGATTCACATAATTTTCTTTGAGCCAATGTTAAGGACTTATTAACCAGTTTCTTAGAGGACATTTTGATTGAGGTTTTGAAATTATGGAGGGAGGTCCTTATTATTTTAATATTCTGACTTCTTATCAGAAGAATATAATGGGGGGCTAGTTCATTACCAACATAAACTAAAATCTAACATCTATGTGGAATTCGACATATTACTTACTTGATAAATTGTTGTCTTTTTATTGGCTGGGTTGTCGATGCAATCCAAGTACAAGATGGAAGACTTCAAAACAGGAACTTTGGTAGAGATGTTTAAATCAATACCCAAATGAAGTTAGCTCTTCAACAAACAAGAATTATTTTTTTGGATGCGTAGGAAAAATTAATTTTTCTAAGCCCATCTGCTTTTTTCCTACGATTAGTCCATGAGCTATGGGTCAAATGATGCTCGATTCGGAGATCAGACATATTGTTGCTGCGCAAGTGGTGATTCGTTATTCCAAACGTAATCGCTAAATATATTTTTTGACATAAATCATACAACTTTAATGTAAGTTTACAATAGATAAAATGTTTTCAGATCATAGATTAACAATAATACAGAATATCTCTAATTTTGTAAATGAGCCAGAATAGTGACGCCTTGTGGGAGGTCAGAGTAGGGAAAGCCATGTCGACTCCGGCCTAAAAAATTTTACTTGGACTAGCGTTTAACAATGTGACAAATTAACAATGCAACATAAGCATGCAGACAATGCGATATATAAAACACTTGTAGATATATAACATGAGCCAAAAAAACACAGAACTAGACATACAACTAAGACATGGCAAACACGGAGTGTAAGCAAAAACATCTATGGACAAAAATAATAAAAAAAAAAAAATACTTATAATATTGGCTTACTAAAATACATTAGTTTGTCCCATACTTTGACATAGCAACTAAAAATTAGAACTATAACAAAGGCTACCACCACTGACGGGACATAGTGCCCTAACAAATACCTAAGAGAGTGACAAACTGACCTGGCATACTGTGTGCACCGAAGAAATAAGAAAAAAGCAGAAATTAAATGCAAGATAATTTCCCATAAGGGAATAGACAGAACAAAAACTATCCAATGGCCGTCTCTAGAATAACCATAAACTAGATTGTACAGTTAAATAATACACCTTAAGTTAGTTATGATATAATATACTAGTTAAAAAGAAATAATTTAAAAGCGGTAGATCCTTAATGTCCAATCTTTAAGCTAAATATTTTTAAACCCTTAGGTTTGATATTTTGTCACAATAATTATCCCCTATAACTAACAGTAATACATATTATATATATATATGAAATTTTCTGAAACTTTATATAGATTATGAATTTCGATGTTAGCATATATATATAAGAACATTCTATGCTCACCTGGCATAATAAAAAGCTAAAAAGCAATAGTATGGAAACCCAGAAATGAAAATTTTACAACAATAAAAAAAAGCCTCATAATCAGCACAGTGGGTGGGGGATAGGGGGGTACACTATTATTCTAAATAAGTTCAAACTTTTGAAAAATGGTTCTAAACTACTTTTAAGAAAAGTTTAAGTGAAATTACTTTTAATTTGGCTCTTCTTAACCTAAAATATGCCTAAAAATATCAAAAAATCAATAAACCCTGCTATGAACCGTTAAGCAAAAAAATACTCTTAAAGACAATATTTTACTTTGTCTATCAAATAGTGGAAAATGTTGATTTTTTTTCAACCACCATGACACGGAGAGTGCCAAAATCAATACTTTGCAACATTTACAGCCTTGTTAACATCGAAATTGGTAATCTATATAAATTTTTGACAATTTAGTATGTAATATATCTCGTCTCCAAATTGAGCATCATTTGACCCTAGGACTCATGGACTTTTTCAGATCTTTCTTTCTTTTTTCTCTTTTTTCATCAGGTATTTTACTATTTCACTGCGCATTTTAACAAGGTAATCTTTACATTTCTTAAAAAAAACTTCGAACCTGTAACCTTTCACATTCAGATCTCCTGAAATATTGTTGTAAATTACAGGTTTTTCTATAAATTATTTTTACTAATTGACTCTTTTTAACTTTAGATCATAAAACCTGGGTCTGACCCCCAGCAACCAGTAAAGTTGAATAAGATTCCTTCATTTAAAGTTCGAGCAAAGTTTACTTTTCCTGGAAATGTAAGTTATTTGAATAATCTGTTTTTAATATTTTGCTGACCCACAATTTTTTAATAAAGCCTTTGTTGTATTGCTTATCATTTGATACAAGGAGTTTTGCAAATACTCAAAACATATTTTCAATATAATATTTAATATGTTTTGGTTTGTCAACTCAGTCATGCTATATTGAGAAAGAATTTTCCATCTGCCTGAAGTTTGGAACAGTTTTTTAGCATTTGGCGCTGATAGTTTGCTCAACTAGGGGATGGTCATTAGTGTTGGATGGTAAATGTGTAAGTGCTGTAATAAAGGACCCCAGTTACCAGGCTTACATTACCATAGACAAGTGGGCATAAAGCCATAGAACTTAGCATATTAAGATTAATCAATATGCTGCGAATTACTTCTCTCTGCAGATGATTCTTGCTTTATTTTTCAACACAAGGATGTTAAACACATAGAATTTTTTTTTAAATAAGAACTTTTATGTGAATGGTTTGTGTACAATAAACTTAGTATTTATTTTGGTGAAGATAAAATTAAATGCATTCTTTTTTCTAGTAAAACCAAAGCTAAAACTGCAAGCGCTCATGTTATCTTCTATAGAAGTATATTCATTAATCAACATACATCTGTCAAGTACTTGGGTTGCATATCAGACCAAACTTTAAACGGCTATTTGATGGCCCAGCATTTTTTAAATAAAATTAATTCTGAGCTAAAATTATTTTTTAACACCTTATCTAAGACTGCAACGCATTGATCCAACCTCATTTTGCCTGTGCGTCCTGGTATTTAGGTTTAAACGAATCAATAAAAATCCGATTAAAAACTTCTTAAAATAAATTTATGTGTTTCTGTCTTGACTTAAATAAATAATCAATTTTATATTGGCACTGATCAGTTCAAAGAAACTAATTGGTTTCTTGTCGAAATGAGAGTTAATCAATGCATAGCTGCTCATTCTTTTAAATTCTGCATCAACCCTAACTTTAACTGCATGTCTGAAATATTTAAACTATCTGGCGCCCCTTTAATTCCATTGAAAAATAGTAATTTGAAATTATATGCTCCACTACGTAGAACAAATATGGGCAAAAATTATCTTGTCATGAAAGGTTCCTCGATTTGTAACTCGCTACCTAATAATGTCAAGAACTATAAAAATCACAACTTAATCATAAAATTAAAGAACTATTTCTGAATTTACTTGATAAGGTTTGTAGATGGGATGTTTACAGGAATTAACTACCATTTTTTATTTTTACTTATTTCTTTTTTTTTTTTTCTTGTGTGTATCGTATCGAGGGATAAAAATGAAAATATTGTCATAACCGACATTTTTTGTGCCTTTTCTTGCCTTTAATGTATTTTTTTTTTATTTGTTTTATTTTTGTTTATTAAAATGTATCTTTGTTAAAGGCAGAATAAATACTTACTTTCTTACTTAATTACTTATGCACATTTGGTATGACAAGCTTTTTTTCTAAAATTTTTTTTAAATTTTAGGTATTGGGGTCCATTAATCAATGAATGCTTAAGTGACTTCAATTCTAATTTTGTGAAAATAATAACGGAGGTAGTGATAATTACTAAGAATCTTTTGATCCATATTTTTTTTTTACCGGAATTTCTGGCTTTACCAGTCTGAGTTGTTAACACTTCTATGCAGGCCACAATTCTAGTATTGACCCCAATTAAAATTATGTTAATTCACGGTTGCAACGACAGTGGAGATCCATGTTTAAACTGGCGCATCTACACTACTCCAAGAAACGTAAATGGTTATTTTCCAAGGAAAAAATTCATTCTATGAGTTTTGCAAATGATTAGGTTATATCATAAAACTGTTCATATATTATTATCAGAGTTTTTGATTTTTCACTGTGGAGTGTGTTTAGAGATCTTGCAACCGTATTCACGCCATTTGGCTCCTGTTAAATTCATTTCATTATTTCAATATTATAATTAGATTAGAATATATATATATATATATATATTTTTTATTGATTATTATTAATATTTTTTTTTGTTATAAATAATTATGAATTATACTTCTCTTGTAAAGGACCCTGAAGATCTGTCATTCCGTAAGGGAGATATGTTGACGGTGATAAGGAAGGACGAAGATAAGTGGTGGTTAGCTCGTGATAATACAGGACGAGAAGGCATGGTCCCTGTACCCTATGTAGAAATTGTAAGTTTCTTCATTTTTTTCTTTCTTTAAAATGAAAATTAATAGTTTTTGTTTTGAAATATTTTTATTTATGAATTTTGGTCTTCTTTGAATTAATTCCATACGTGCATAAATACTAACATAACATTTCAAATTCTCATGCTTTGATTTCATCAAAATATTTTCATAGAAATATTAGCATGGAGTTGTTTTCTGAAAAACTTTTTAGGTTGTGGCAAGCATTCCCTAGCATGCTGCAAAATCTGCACATTTTAAAATTGTTAAAATATTTTTAAAAGAAAACACTGTTTATGTTATTTCTGACATTTCAGCCATTTTTATATTGAGATAGCTAACACAAAATTAAAATATTAGCAATTTTCAAAAGTTTAAATAAAAAAAGTGTATTCATTTTTGGTTCACCCATAGAAAATGTAGGAAGGTTAAAGGACTACTCCCACCAACAGGTTACTTCTTGAAAAATATGCCTCTACTTCATCCGAAAATTCAAACTCCATGTCAAAACAAACCATCCATCCATCTTAAAATTGTAATGTAAAAAAAACTTATAACACAAGTGTTTTAAATATGAACATTTTTTCTAACTTGAGCATGTTTGTCTGTGACATCACCACATTTGAGGATGGTTTCTACATGCAAATTAAGAGAGGGTTTGTGAGAACTAATTGACCAAATTAAAATGTGAAATCATTTTTTTTTTATTATTCTTTTCAAAACAGTATATGTATATGAACATTTAATGATGGAATAAAAAGTAGTTGATTTTCGTATGAGTAGTCCGTGAAGTATTATTTTTTGAGATTTATTTCAATTTACAATTACTACTTGTTTATTTATTGGAAGTTACAATCTTGGACATATTATATGAAACTTTTATCAAATTTTAGCACAAATTCACATTTGATGCATGGTGTAAAAGCGATTTTCTAGACCAAAATTGGAAAAATTATGGCTATCCCAAATTAGTACGAACTTGTCACTTTCATCCCTTAGATCTAGCAGAAAAAAAAAATTTTTTTTTTTAATTAAGTCTATAAGTCTATTAACCAAAAGGTAAACCTAAAGTTGAATGTACCAAGGGTGGTGTGTCCATATTTTTAACTGATTGTGGTATTTTTTTTTCATTTATTAAGGTGTTCTAATTGCATATAAGTGTCATAATATTTTGTCCATGGTTGTAGCCCTTCAAGTTAATATTTCTAGAATTCACTGCTTAAAAATATGTTTTATGCCTTAATTTTTTAAATCTAACTAAAGTCAGTGTCAAATATTTATCATTAGTTTAAAAAGGCGTTAACCAAGCAAATATTATTAAAAAGGGTTATAATAACGATTTAAAAATCAATTACAGAGTTTACTAACATATTGTAAAGTTTCGGCTTTGAGCATTAGTTCAGGAGCATTGATGTACCATAAAAATAATATGTATATGTATTATTTCCTTACAACAAACCATGCTGCTCAGCCAAAAAATATGACAATTGTTTGTGAGAACTTGTTGAACTTGTTGAACTTGTTGAACTTGTTGAACTTGTTGAACTTGTTGAACTTGTTGAACTTGTTGAACT
>JAUZNK010100577.1:0-11905 GCA_035046665.1 Euphysa ruthae
TGTTCTTTTATTATTATTTTTTTTTTTTTTTCTGTTGTCTTGTAATTTTCATAGCTAATGTATATTTGTTTGTGGCATAATAAATACTTACTTATTCTTCGGTAGTTTCTTTTTTGTCAGTTGAATTTTCAAGAGTTCTTTTTCTTCCTCACTTCCTTCTTTTGTGTTTTCTTCTTCTCATACAGAAGTGATTCCTTTATCAACTGTTTCGGAACCTTTGCTTTGAGATCCTAATGATATTTCAAGTGTTTTACATCCTTATTTGTACTTAGCGAACACGGTTAGCTATTAACGAAGATATTTACCTGCTTATTAAAAAATTTTTACTAAACATCTTCTTACACTTCATGTTTCTACTAAGAATGGACTTCATCAAGAATCAATTTTTGCTTTTAAATTTAATGAAATAAGTTCTCAGCTGGTTGGTGGTCTACGAGTGTTGATAAGTTAAGTTATAAAGGTTTTGCACAAAGGTAGCTGAAAATAAATCAAAACTTGTTCTGATAATGAATTATATTGTATGGTAGGCCTGATTTGTCTCTTTGAGGTTGGATTTTGGAATCTCATCCTGAAACTAAGACTGAAAAACTTACTTAATTCGAGGTTAAATCATTATTCTTGTTATTGTTATAATTATTATTGTTACAATTATTGTTATTATTATCATTGTTATCGTTATTGTTATGTTATTGTTTTTGGTATTGTTATCGTGGTTGTTATTTTATTGTTATTAATAATGATGTTTGTAGGACTAGATGGATTGAGAAGTCTTTGTATTTTTCAATGATCCTTTTTCCATAATGTTTTTTCCTTAGAAGAGTTGAGTTCAACTAAGTTATGTAATAGAGAAACAACATCTAAAGCATCTGCATTACATTATATTACTTTTTACATAATATTGATTATATTGTCTTGCTTGTTGTTACACAATTATGACTTTACCAGTAACTTATCTATTGCAAAGCAGTAGTCTTTAAACCCAATTGTTTTATTTTACTTTAAAAGCTAAGGGTTAAAAAATTGTATTTGCATTTATTTATGAAAGAATTTCAAAGCAGATTCTTATGAGATTTGGACTCGATCGCTGGGTTAAAAGTCCAGAGTACGAACCATTACAGCATAGAAAGAATGTTACTAAATGTAAATATTTTATTAACAGATTTAAAATGATAACAAACGCAAGATGGATATTTAATTGATATTTAAAACTTGCATTAAAATCAGTAAAAAAATCTGCGTATTATGTAATTATCAATAAAATTTTAGCCATGGTTAATTTTATACTAATTGGCCCTGTCAGGGTCGAAATCGAGACATTTAAACAGTATATCACTTTCGTATGACGTTAAGCAATCCATCTATTGCTCTATAAGGTCATTCCAACGAAAAAGCATTTGTTGCTTGCGGTTAATTTTTTTTGAACATCGCTTTTATTTTATTTTTAATACTTTATGAATAAACGTTTTTGCTGACCTTGCATAAAATCTGTCTCACTTACCGGGATATATTTTTTATGGTGCCCTGGCACAGCATTGGTTTGATCGAAAACCCTGTGTGTTTTATTTGTTTAACGAGTGTAGTATTTTGTTATTATTAATAGAAATGCATTAATTGTTTATGTTGATTACTTCAGTTTGATAGAGGCAGAAGTGGGCTATAAATTTTCTTGCCAATATCCAGGTGTCAGCAATGGAAAAAAAAATCGGACTCATCAACAGGGAGACCTTGCCGTGTGTGAATTCGCTGAGAAAATGAACGTTAAAGATTTTCATGCTTCAAATGGCTGGTTAAACTACAGGAAAAAACGATATAACGTACACTCAAAACTGTTTCTGGTGAAATATGTGAGCATTACCAACTATCTTGTCGAAATATAAGTTAAACCAAATGTATAATGCTGACGAATTTGGCTTGCTTTATCGGCTCCAACCAAAAAATCGTTCCATCTTAAAAATTAAATATGCATTGGTGGCAAACACAACAATCTTCGCCAGACAGGATTGGCTGCAGCTAATGCAATTGGGAAAAATTACCAATGTTTCTCATTGGTAAGGCCAATTCACCTAAATGCTTTAAACGTATGAAGAAGTGTTGGATTGATGGTATATTATTTGAGGAATGGGTTTGTGAACTTAATCGACAATTTACAAAAGAAAGACGAGAAAATGTTTTATTAGTTGATATTTGTCCAGCCTGTCCAACCATTGATAATGCTGTATTAATCAAATCAATCTTACTAATACCAAACATTACCTCGAAGCTCCAACCGATCGAAAATTCGCTATGTCTGCATTTTCTCTGGTCCCTTGGAGGTTCGAGTTACCAGGAGATAACTGTATAAACGGGAGCAGGTTGTCTCTCGAAACGTAACCTTAATAAGTTATTTAATCTCATGTCGTGATAATTTCTTTTTCATTGTATGATGACTGAGTTGACAATTCAAAACGTTTTTAGTATACTACCATTAATTGGTCAAACTTATCGCCAATTTGTTTGTAAATTATTGCAACGACCTTCCGAATTTATCACTAAAAAATTCTCATGAAATATTCACGTTTTTATTTTTTTTTTTACGCTTTTACTTAAAAATTTTTCTTCATCACTCCTTTCAAAAACTTTCCATAAAACAAAAAAAAAAAAAAACATCCGATCGTTTGAACTCCTGCAAATTAGCTGAGTTATCGTACGTAAATAGAGGAGATAATGTAATGAATCATTTGAAGTGTTATGCTATATTACTGTGATCACAAATAAGGCTACTAAGAATAAACTATCCAAGTTAAATCTTAAATGAACGCACATGCTTCAAAAAGCTGTAAATTAAACCACAACTGAAGGTTTTGCACGTATGCAGGTAATTTGAATGAAATTCAAATTCCAAGAAGGCTCGTTTCAAAAAAAGAATTTTAATATTATCTAATTTATAATTTATTATTATTGTGAAAAATATTTTTCCACAGCCAAAATGATAAACAATTTAAAATAACGAATAAAATAACGAGACGGTAGTAAAATAACGAATAAAATAAGATAGGAATATGAAACTATTATTAGAGCTAAAAAACAAAACGAGCAGTGAAAAAAATTTCGGCGAGGGTAGTAAAAAACGTAACAGATTATAAAATCATATTACAAAAACTAGTAGATAAGAAAATATGTGCCGGGAAATAAACAAATTGATGAATAAAATATGGTGGCTGATAATATAATAATGTGACAGAAATGAAAATTAACAGATAAAATAATATGACAGGTACTAAAATAATATTGAGGGTGTCAGAATAGCGTGATAGACATCTTCGTGAATATAATAAGCAAGCTCTCATGGGACTACCAGTAACAGAGTTTTTGACAAATGATATTGAAATATCAATATCAGGTGCCTTAACACTTCCTTATAGTATAAGGAAGCGTTAAGAGGTCAGGCAGGTAAAACATGCACATGGTCATTTAACTTCATTAAAAGTTTCACAAATATCTAATGTGTCGTTTCCAAAAAGAATTTCGAAAATGTGACCAGAAATGATAATGATGTCAGTTTAAAATAACCGAAATAATTAAACGAAATTGAAAAAAAAAAAAAAAAAAAACTATATTTAAAAATAAATAAATGCAAAACTTTTTCAGAAATTTCAGAACATGTAAAAAGGAAAATCGCATGACCTAACACGGCCTTATATGACACATTTGAAAGGCCAAAAATAAGAGGCCGGTTTTATAATTACAGGTAAACAGAATAAATGAGGTTTTATAGATATTTTGTTCGTGCAAAAATGTAAAAGTATAAAATAATTTTAATAGTTGAAAACTAGATACTGCACTGTCCTGGTAGTCACATTGAAATTTGAATTTGTGAGTTGGCAAATAGTGGAAAAGCCGGAACCAGGCCTACAGATCTCTTTTTTTTCTGGGTTGGAGGTGAGGTTTAGATAATAGAAGAGTAAATTGCATAGAATATCATGTGTTTGTAAAAATAAGAGTCAAGGTAAAGCGCAAAAAATATTCATTAATATACATTTAAAAACCAAATTTATACTATTTATTTCTTTAAAACCTTGTATTATGTCGCTCCTTACAGTGTCTGATGCAAGTTTTTGTTTATTATTGTAAAATATGTTAATTATAATCTTTGTGGCAAACTTGAATACCCATTCAGTATGTGTTTCACATGTAAATTCTACTTTAGGGGAATAATTAGTTAAGACACGTGTTACTGTTTCACAGATCTTACATATATCATTTCAGTATAATCTAGGATGGCAAAACAACAGCAAGTAAACTCGGAAAACATCATCGATAGAACTCTTAAGCCCCCACGAGATAACACATTAAACTACGTGTTGTTAGCTATATCATTTATTTTGTCAGTTAGCTTAACCCTGTAATACACATAACTTCGATCGTTTAATAATTTTTTTTGCAATAAAACCAGCTACTTTGCTACTGTCACTATCAAAAACACTTTCCATGATCTCAATGTCTTTTTCTTATAACTTGCTATCTAATTCGTCATAAACAAATAATGATATAGCAGAATTAAAATCTTCTTTTTCATGCAAGTCTTCATCACAAAAATTAATATTTTCCTTTAGTAAAGACCAACAAAATAAAATTCTTTCTAAATTAATGATCTCTCTTAAGCTGACCCGAAATCTATCACAACTTATCTGCCTGTATTGTGAAAATTTTCGTTCAATAGGGTCTAATCTACTTGTCAATACAACATCATAACCGTCATTAATAAGGCATTAGGACTTTTTTAAACCCAATGATATATAATGATGATTATTAGTTAACCTAAATTAGGCTGTGAAACGTCACCCACACCTGCGTCTCTTTCGTTCTCCAACATCCGTAGTCTCAGCAGTAACCTTTCTCTTGTGGGATTTTTTGTCTCTAACTCATCACCAGACTATTGGCAATTTGTGGAACAAATCTTGATCCTTCCATACGTTCGTCGCGTTGCCTTCCTATCAATCGCAAGGATTTGTATTTTAACATGCATGGCCCTGACATCTTTGTCCATAAAAATCTGCCTGCAGCTTGCGAAATTTCTTTCACAACCCAGATGTATCGTTCATTAGTCTACGCTTACTTCTTCTAAAATTGAAAAAAATTCACCAACTGCTAATATCTTTGATTTTGTGAACTGCAACGTTCACCACACTGACTGGCTATCTACATCTATAACTATTAGCCTGTCTGGTATCGACACCTACAAATTCGTTATACCTCAGTCCACTTCTGATGATTTGATTGCCTGCTGTGCATGTGTCTATCAATCTCTTGATGCTTGCGGTGAATTCAGGGTGGTTACACTTGACATTTACAAGGCATTCGAAATGGTGTGAGATCCTGGACTTCTCTATAAGATGAAGCCATATGGTATCTCTGGTGAAGTTTTGAATAAAATTATGTCTTTTTTGTCAGGCAGAGAAATCAAGGTGGATTTACCTGATAGTATTCTTTGTAAGCTTACCATATGTGTGGATGATACAATTTTCTACACAACTTTAGGGAAAACAAACAATGCCTTTGATGCAGTTTAAATGACAGCCAATGATCTTCGCACTATTGTGAAATGGGGTGAAAATGGTTGTTATTATTCAATGCTTCAAAAACGAAGCTTCTTTTCATAACATAAATCACTTTACGGCAACTTTCCTTCCATTTGTACTGATGAATAATAGTGAACTCAATGAATCTACGTAGATTTGATTGTTTCCCATCGCAGAAATGTAGCCTCATTGTCACTGTTCTATAACTATTTCCATGGGCACTGTTCTGGTCATTTGAAAAAATTAACACCTTCACTTAAAACTATCTCAAGGACAACAAGGCTTTCATCTGCTACTTATTCTTTAACGGTAAAAGACTAAAGAAATTGCTATACTATTCGTGACAAGAAAAAGAATAAAAATGAAGTGGGAAAAACAAAAAGGATTAGAATCAAAGTTACACAAATAATGACGACAGTTTAAGTACGGAAATTATGTAGCGTGTTAGGCTAGATATTATTAAAGGAGTAAATATATATGTCGGGATAAATTGTTGGCTCAAAAATTAAACGAATCGTTCTCTCCCAAAACAGTATTTACTATAGCATAAGTTCTACATAAACAGAAACCTATCATCATTAAACATAAAATCTTGAAAATTAGGCACTAATTTCGCATTTCATTATTTTTTTGATTTAATTAATTATCTCCTTTTATTTTTGTCGCTTCAAGGCTAAATACCCATTTTCATTTTTTTTTTTATGTTTTATTTACTAAATGTCCTAAGTATACGTGGCCTTATAGTTTTAAAAATAGATTACAATTAAAGGCGCCGACAAAAATCTTTTCTTGCGCTTCTTTTTAAAAACAAAATTTGCAGTCTTTGTGAAGTTTTGCAATTTTTAGCAGTTTTAAAGGTCATACTGTTATTTTTAGGTAATTTGATAAAAATCCATTTGATAGATTTTCTTAAAATTATTATAAAACTTTTTCTCAAATCATCATAACCATAACCTCAATAAAAATAAGCCATTCATTTTGCAGCTACTTTACAACGTTTTACGCTACCGAAAGTTGCTTAACAAATAACTAATATGAGCATCGAAAGTTTCTAAACGGTTAAATATTGTGGTGCTCTAGTAACTAAGTAAAAAAAATTTTCAGTCTATGATAAATATATACTTTCTACTCCTTCTACGTCCAATATGTATATGTATGCTCATTCTACATCGGCTGGCCACCTTAATCTTACTAAAAAGTGTATAATATTCGAAGCTTGTATTTTCCTAGAAAGACGTAGAAATTAGAATAGTATTGACGGTCCAAACTCTATTTGATTGGTAAAAGTAGGTTTTTATAGGTATTTTAAATCAAATATTTAACATTCTCATAACGACGATCTCATGTATAATTTAAAATTGATAGTTTTTGAAAATATACATACAGAAAAAAGTGTCTCTAAATATATTCAGAAACTATCAACTTTAAATTATACATGAGCTATTCAATGAGCTATTCATTCATGGAGTCAGTTATTCATGAACATTAAAAAAAAAAAAAAAAAAAACTAACAATGTGGGAAATCTTGTTTGATAATATTATCACTTTTTGCAAGAGCTGCAACAAACGAAGAAGGGGAAATACTGAATTACTGAAAAAGGAGAACACACTTTAATCCATTGAACAGTATGAGCTTGTTTTTCACCAATCTATAAGCAATCATAAATGGAAAATCAAGCTATTATCGCTACTTGGTGTATTTATCAATTCAACATAGATTGAATATGATAATTTATTTGGAATATCATTCAATCGTTTAAAAAATCCAACATATACCACATAATAATACATTCATCTTTTGGTCTGTTGCTTAGAAAATTGTCTTATTTGACCTTTTTTTAAAAGTAAAACAAAAAATAGGTGTCAAAGAAGCTTTGACGCCATACTTGTTGTGAATGGTGTTCTAGCACGTGGAAATAAAAAATACATGCATGATTTAAATTGGTGATTTTAATGATGGTTTCTTATTCGGTATTAAATTGTTTGTGCTGAGCTATTAAACTCTCAAGCGTACTCTGCAAGAAGCGCTAACTGGTATAAATGTTTGAATAAGGTAACTTCAAAATCTCGAGACAGCGCGCGTGGTGTTTAAACTGAAATTTTATGCCTCATCAATTAATTAGTTAGATTTTATTCTGTCACAACAAATAAGCAAACGAAAAATAAATATGATTTTAGGTTCTAAAAAAAAAAAGTAAAGAAAAAAACACATCAAAACGTGGCAAGGGTAGGCACAAAAAATGTCAAAAAATATTTTCATTGTGGTCCCTTTATACAACATCGCAAAAACATTCAAAATTCCTCTGAGTATGAATTAAAAATATGTAGTGGAAGAAACCATAGCGGATTTGGTAGATCTGCTAGAAATTAAATTTAGCATATTCTGCCAAAGTGAAAAAAGATATATTATAGTCTATAAATATTAGGTCTTCGTATTATATCCAGGTTAAGAAATTTTTCCTTAATTTTATACTTAAACTGGTCGTAGTTTCTTATGTTTCTCAATTTCATTTGGAAGATTGTTCCATATAAAAGGACCTTTTGATGAATTTAGCAACTATAGCAAATATAACAAATCAAGATTTGCCAATCACAAACGCAACATGTCAATGTAATTATCTATCACTGTTTGGGTTGAGCAGAAATCTTTTTTATTCTTTGATTTACAGTTGATTGAGAATGCGTTAAAACATTTTAAACACACCATATTCCCTTTGACATATGAAGTGCATAGGCTTCCACATTCTTGCATTGCGTCCAAACATCTTTCCAACACTTTTTCTGACAGTTTATATGCGCTATATTTTAAACATGTTATCTTCTGTGATTTTCCTTCACAACAGCCATATACTACAAATTTTCATCATATTATTGAGTAATGGCCATCTATTTGCCAAAGTGAATTAAATTATTGCACCAAGTAATTTCTCCTTGTTACTAGGACTCCCTAGCTTATCGTTACAATTTTTGTTTTTGGGTCAATGTCGTTTAGTGACTGTCATATCCTTCTTCTTTGAGACCTTCTGATCAAAAAAATACGCTTATTTTTTTGTTCTTGAGTTGTGAAGTCATGTCTTGAGATATAGTATTCATAACCGTGACCTTCTAGGTTGGTTGCTATATTCTAATAACATAAATAATTTAGTACAAATAACTGATTTTTTATTTTGATCATTGAGAATTAAATAATAAAGAGAAAGTTTGAAAAAGACAACTCTTTTGCGTCATAGTTTCCCCCGCCCCAGTATGATCATAAATACCCATATATTTATTAAACAAAAAACTTCTAAATTTATATTTCATATTAAAAAAAATTCAAAAAATTCTGTTTTAAATTATAAATTAAGCTTCAATGTTATTTATTGTCAAAATACTGTATTTTAAATAATAAATTATTTAAAATACATTTACATTATATAAACAGAAAAAACCAATGAAAATTTATTAATCTCTATAATAATAGCCTTAAGTTCCTTATTTTTACAATTATTTTACGGATTTCATACGTTATTTTACACATTTTTCAATCAAGTATTTTCACTGGTCGCCGCTATACCAACTGCCATGAAATGAACAAAAAATAACTTGATGGACCGATAAAACAACATGAAGAAACGATATCGGTATTTTAACGATTTTCTTTGGTGGGTTTAAAAAAATGATATCATTTTTGATTGATGTTTTTAATGTGCAAATAGAACGATAGCAGTTGTTTTTAATATGCCTTGTGAAGAAGTTCTAGGCCAAAAGTAGACAGATCGGTTAGCATGCGAGAGGTACAGAGATCAATGCACTGGTCTTCCAATTTTCTTTTTACCTTTACTTTTAATTTATTAAAGATAATAAATTTTAACCAAGCCCGTGGGTCCTTCTATAATAAATTAATTTGAAAAACTATTTGTTTTGGTGTTTTGGCCCCGCGTTAAAATAATCGAATCCTCAAAATTTCTCTTAACTTTTTTATTAAGTTTTCTTTTTAAATGCACCAATTATCCAAATCTTGGCATGTATAAAACTACCATACGTTTTGAAGGGGTCTAGCTCAAATGCTAGAGCACTCGAATGTGAGATTAGATTATTCGACTTGATTCTTCGATTCAATTATTCTATTCGATTATTCGATAAAATTGTTCGATTCGATTATTGACTCCATTAATCGATTTTTATTTTCAAACGTGGGGCAAACATACAGTTTTTGAATTGATTTATTTTATTATTATATTGAGCATCGCAATGCTGGGGCCATCATTGGTCCTAAAGTTCAGGAATTAAGGAATTAAAGAACTAGATGGCGTTATAGAAGCTTTCCTCGACAAAAAATCTTATCAAAAAATGTGCTCTTAAGTTGAGAGCTTCTTCTCAATTTGCATGTGAAGTAGTTTGGTCTGAATTACGACGTAGAATTTTCATAAAGCTAACCCCCATGCCCGAATAGCTTTTCGAAGCTATACATCTTTGCAAAAGAAAAAAATGTTGTTCTCCTAACCACTTCATCCATTAAAATAATAACCCTGCTATATTCAAAAATACCTGTGATACAAGGCGTCCAGTGTGCTCTATTGTTTCTTTCAGGGAAGTTAGTTTGGGAGAATCTCTTGAAAATATTGCTACAGATGACAGCCTAGCAGCAGAGGATAATGATTTTTCCCCTGTTTTCTCTTAATGAAATAAAAAAAAAAGTTTCAAAAAATATTACCAAATATTGATTTTTCACCAACAGAAAGCTTTGAACTCAAAGCAACTCATTGAAAAAAAATTTTTTTTTGGCATATGAGCCAGGTCAAGAAAAAAATTTTATGCAATATAAAAGGCAATGTTAATCTAACTGACTATGGTTTAAAACCAGTATGCATGACATTTTTAAATCCTGCATTTCTTAAAGAAATAATTGAGAAAATAAAGAATAATGGATACACACGCCTTAACAAAAACGCACCTGAAACTTATACCGTCATATACCCTGATGTTGGTGAAAAAATGCTGAGGTCACTGTTACCCTAGCTCTTGTAAAGAGTTAAAAGATTAACAATTAAAAAAGCAATTGATAGAATTTCTAAAATTGAAATTTTCGGGTATGTTTTTAAAGGTACTGATTCAAAAAAATTATTTATTGTAAGCTTTCTTTACTACTAGACCCTGATAAAAACTCACAGCCTGGTGCAGCTGAAGCGTTTAAAATAATGCAGAACGCGTATAATGCAGTTAGGGGAAAGTGAATCCACTGACTCATTAAAGATAATACTGTATAAAAATGAATTCTCCAAAAGTTATCTCTGTTAAAACTGATGAAACTAAGGTTTTATTACCATATTCAGTGATGACACTATGGTAACAAACACGCTCGGTCCTAAAGATTTAAGTCAGTATGTAAAAACTGTACATAATGAGTATTGGGAGAAGCAAGATTCCAAAGGTCATATTTTTTTTTCATGAAGGTAGACCTAAAATCCACATTAAAAATATAGATAAAATCACGGCTTGTCATCGAAAGAAGTGACTATATCATTTGCTGATGCTACGCATGAAGTTACTTTGGAAGAGATGCTTGTAAAAGTTAATAGATACAAACGGAGGGCGTGTTTAGAGTTTCACATGAAATTAATTTTAGTTGGTCGTATTTGGAAGATCATTTTGCTGATGATTTTCCCAATGAATTTTTAAAGATTAAACAATTATGGGAAGATATACGTCCAACAATTTAAAACAGTAATATTATTACCCGCCGTAGTAAATATTTTTCTTATCTTATGTAATAGCACTAATTTAATGACACTAGTTTATTATGTTTCTTCTGTAAATCAAAATATTTACGACACTCAAGTTAATCGGCTGTTCTAACTTACTTACTTACTTCTTAGACATACTCTGGGCGGATGTTTTATAAACGCATACCCTCTGAAAGAAATTGAATAAACATTACAATATTTTTTGTAATTTATTTTTCAAAATAATTTCTTGATGGTTAAAAGAATAGCAATGGTGAACAATTGAGAGAGTGATTTTATTAATCTTTGATATTTTGAACGCAATTGGTTAAGCTACGAGTTATAATGATTCAAGACAAGAGCCTTTAATTGAAAATGTCAAATTGTAAATTAATGGTTGGATGGGTAAAAAAAGAACCGTTGCCCAAAATATATTTATTGTGGTAGAAAAGCGTTCGCTATTATAGGAGTTTGTTCAGTTACAACACATTTTAATGAATGATGAAATGAATGATTGAGCAAAAATTCAGGATGATAATCGAATGTACAGAAAAGTCTGTATAGACTTAGTTACTTACTTACTTACTTACTTACTTACTTACTTACTTACTTACTTACTTACTTACTTACTTACTTACTTAC
>JAUZNK010100588.1:0-11905 GCA_035046665.1 Euphysa ruthae
GGCAATAAACCTGAAGAAGTAGTAACATTTTCATTGATATTTTTTTCTTTTTAGGTATATATAAGTGAAATAAATTATTTATTATTAAGGAATAATAGTGATATGTGATATTGTGAAAAAAAAAATAGAAAAATTTCGATATATCAAAATTATATAATTATATTTTATAGGGGGGGAAGGGGGGCAGAAAAGGAAATAGCGCCGACTGACTTTTTGTTGTTTCATAATTTAAATATTTTTTTTTTTGTTTTATTTTTTTAATGTTTTCTCTACTGATACTGAGAAATTTATGACAAGATGATTTAATCCACCTGATTATTTTATTTGAAATGATTTTATAAAAACTTCAATAGGACTCTGGTGTAAGAGAAAAATCATAGAATTAGTAAAAGAAAATCAAGCGAAAATATGAGCTTATATGCATATAATATAAAGTGATATCAGTTAAATATGCTTCCAATTTGTTTTTATATTAACAACTTAACATAAATCTGTCAAATTCTGTTCTGTTCATCACTGCTGATGAGACTAATCTTTTGTACATCAATAGATCATTACAATACATTTGTAAAAATGTAAATTTTGATCTAAAAATTATATTCCACTGGCTAAATGCCAACTTAATATCCTTGAATGTAGACAAAACAGAATTCATTATTTTCTCAGCACCTGGGAATCCAATAAATAATGTAATCAAGATCAAAATCAATGGCAAATAGCTTTATCCTCCTAAATTTTTAAAGAGCCATGGTGTTTTAATAAATTATATTCTTTCATGGCAATTTCACATAGATGAACTTCAAAAAAAGTTAAATAGATCTAACATCATGCTTTTTAAAATTTGTTACTTTGTAATAGTAGTAGTTACTATTCACCTATTCCCACTCCCCCTATACTTACATTAATCTGATTTTGTGAATGTGAATGTGTGATGAAATAAATTAAATTTACTTTCTTATACAGGAAATCTAACCTTTGGCCTCTCTGTTTTTGTTATTATATTGATAAATTGATTCATATTTAGAAAAGAAGAAGATGAATGTCGCAAATAATGCATTTGCTCTGGATATGTACAGAGAACTTAAGAATTTGTTTGGGGACAATAAGAATATATTCTTCTCACCTGCTAGTATTTATTCAGCCTTGTCAATGATTTACAGTGGAAGTCAATCTAATACTGCTGAACAAATGAAGAATGTGTTACGAATACAAGGTGGACCAGTTGAGAAAGATCATCATATTGAGGGAAAAAAGGTGAAATAATAAACTTTTCAACAGAAAATCTTTCATCTTTTAGATCAATGTGAGGTTCTTTTGGAAATTTTTGGTGTTGTGTAATGTACATCACTTCTGTAGCTCTCTGGAATTAAAAGCTTTAATTAAATCTCACCAGTGACATATCTATAAGTGAAATATTTTTTTGGCCTTTCTTTTTAATTTAGTCTATAATCAAAATTATGCATCAAATAGCAGTAAATATAGCACATTAAATGCATCGTTTTTTTATCTGTAACAATATGTTGTATGAAAAGTAAGTAGCTAAAACTCGATAAGGTGGTAAAACAAGTGTCAGTATTTTATTTACAGATATGGCAACATTACAGCAGCAGTTTGAAAGCAGATGTTAACCTCAGATTTAGGGTAGAGAAATACTATTCATTTAAAAAGCATTTTTTCAGGATTTTGCGCAATATTTTCCTGCTGACTATGCAAATTTTTCTATTGAAGCTGAAAAAGAGAGAGTGAGAATGTTATATTTAATGTGGAGAACCATCAAAGAGACAATATTTCCAGAAACACCCACATGGTACTCCCATTTGCACCTACAAAATTCGCTCAACCAAACAACCTGACCAAATTAAATCTAGTGTTGCATAGCGCAATGAGTTTTTCCCAGAAACTTGGAGATACTTATATCCAGGCCATTTGTTTTTAGAGGTGATCATCCATTTCTTTTTTTCATTTATAATACCATACAAGATATTAATGTATATATTTTGTTGAAATTTAAGTTGCCTTAAGTTTTGAATTGGTTTTTATTATATATTTTGGGCTAGCTGATAAACGGAATATAAATTTTCAATAAAAGTTTAAAATCTAAAAGGTTTTGATGTTTTCATCCTTTCGTAATAACTTAATAAATTAATAAATAACTGTAATAAATTTGTGAAATTGTGTAATATATGTTTTTTGGAAATTTATTTACTTAACATAATAGCTGGAGATCATCTAACAAGGGCTCAGACCGGAGGCTTAGCTCATGTAAAGGTTATGACATGACCTACCTCTGAGCTACATGCTGAAATATGCTGTACTTCTGTAACTATTTACTCTGTGTAATTATAATTTTTATTACCCAGTGACGTATCTATAAATTTTATTTCTTAATAGTTATTGTTTAGATATGTAATTTGGCGCTTATACTAGTATATTTTCGTAACTGCTTTTACTGTATTTTACATAAAAGCTTTGTCTTTTTTTACAAGACAATTTCTTTTTAAATATTCATTTGAATTGTTGGCTTTCTTTGTAAATCTATCTTGTTGGATTAGGTAATTAGTATAAACCACTAGATTCAGAAATTTATTGTAAACATGAGTTTAATCACACTTTTATTCATAACTGTACTATGTCTTTTTTATTAAATATTTTCAAACAAAAGGGTTTATATATAATGAAATGAATTAGCTATTACAAAGATGAAGAGTAGCTTTAATAAATTTTTTTGATGTATTAGTATAGCATAAAATTTAGCACTTTATTCATTTTAAATGTTTATTTCAATGTTTATGCTTGATCTGTAGTATAGATACTACATACTGTATAATACTATTAAAAATCTTATTTAAATTATTAATATTTAAAGGATCTTTAAAATCTCTGTGTTAATAAAAAAGTTGTCTGTTGGATTACCTAATTTGTCTTTAGATATGGCAGCAATTGGAAAGCAGTTTGAAAGCAGGTGCCAACCTTGAAGCTGCAAATGGAATCTGGGTAGAGAAAAACTATCCACTTAAAACCCAGTTTTTAGAGATTTTACATGAATTTTATTCCGCTGACCCAAAATTAGTTGATTTTGCAAATCATTCAACTGATGTTGTTGCAGAAATCAATAAATGGGTCAATTTAAAAACACACGGGAAAATTAAAAACATTTTGTCTGGTGATATTGTTACACATGATACAAGAATAATTCTTGTTAATGCAATATATTTCAAGGGATATTGGAAAAAGAAATTTAAAAAATCAATTACTTCTCCTATGACTTTTTATTCACCAAATGGTTCTAAAGTTGAAGTGCCAATGATGTATCAAAAAGAAAAATTTATATACATTGAAGACCCTGCATTAAAGTCAAAGATTTTGTATGTCCCATACACAGGTTGTTCTGTTACCATGGTTATAATACTACCTGACGAGGTTAATGGTCTTCAACACCTTCCTTCAGATATTAATACAGAAAACTTAAAACTTAGTAAGTGGAGTGAAGTTACACCACGTGAAGTAGAGGTGTATTTGCCAAGGTTCACATTTGACTTGCAAACATCACTGAAAGAAAACTTGCAACATTTAGGTGTCATAGATTTGTTTTCAACGTGCGGAGCAGATTTGGGTGGAATGAGTGACTCAAATGATTTATACGTATCGGATGTCATTCATAAAGCATTTGTTGAAGTCAATGAAGAGGGAACTGAGGCTGCAGCGGCTACAGCTGCGGTTATTACACGTCGTTGTGCAGTTATATCCAGACCATTTGTTTTTAGAGCTGATCATCCTTTCATTTTTTTTATTTATGATATCAAACAAAATCTAATTTTATTTTCCGGAAGTTTAAGTTCCCCTCAATTTTGAGTTGGTTTTATTTAATATTTATCGGCTATATGATAAATGTAATAAAATTTTTAAATAATTCTACTCATGAAAGAATGTGTTAACGAGGTGGTTGAAAACTCTTTTTGAAATTTTTGGAGTTAAGGTAAAAAAAATTTTGGCAGGGTAAAAAAAAAATATTTCTTACACCAAATGTGTGTTTTTTATTGCACCATTTTCTCTTTGGATAAGTATTATTTTAGTTAAACTTGGCATCCTTAAAATACATGTCAGGAAGCTAGGTATCAGATTAAAACAGGCTAAGAAAATCTGAAATGAAAGATAAAAAGCCGTTCTTTTAGAGTGGAAAGGAACAAAAACTAGACAATAAAAAAACTGGCAAAGCTAAATTTAAGATATGGCATATAATTTCAAGAAAGGGTGTATTTTCAGGGAAAACTAGGTCCTCTTGCAGTTATCAGAATGCATGTATTCATTGTTTGGCTACATTGTTGTGAATTTTTAAACAGTGTGATTAAGAAAAAAATGCTAGGCTTAACAATAGAAAACGGGATAAAAAAAAAGATTTGGTAGATTTGTTGAAACACACTGCATAGAGTCGATTTCATGTGCTAATTAGCATGTCAAAACCTGATAGCCATAGGCCAATCCCATTTATTTTGTGTTGGATTGCTAAAGTTCTTAACCTTTTTCAGAAATTGTAATTGTATTTTTACTTGTTCAGCATCTGTTTCATCATCTTCGGAAAAAACTTTTAATAGTTTGCTCCAATAATTGGTCTTGGTTTTGACCATAAGCTGCAAAAAACTGACTGACATGGTCATCTAAATTTATCTCAGTGGGTATACTGCATGAAGGTTCTGGTTGAACAGTATATACTTGGGCAGGACTAAAATTGATTGAATTCTGAAACGATTGTGTCAAGGTCTATCCATTATTTCAAAATGTTCCATTTCTTTCCTAAGTTGTTCATAAAGCCGATATATGATAAACGGGTCAGAAGTGATATTCTTTTGGGAAATCTGCATTTGTCCACCCTTCTTCAGGATCAATTCATGATGCTTTAAAAATGATCTTGTCCAGTTCAGACCTGGCAAGTCTTTTTTGGAACAAGTTTTGAAAGAAGCAAATTAGAAAACACTTTGATATAAACCTTAAAACACTTAATGATTGTTGGACCAAATCCTCAAAATAAGATTTGATACCACCAACCTTAAAAAAAAAACGTGATTTGGTTATCATAATCAGCTGCAGCAATTGAAGTCTCTGTATGAAGCTTTTCTTTCGATTAATAATTTCTAGGCATGTCAGTATATATATATATATATATATATTTTTTTTTTAAAAACAAATTTATTAATGAGACCCAGATAAGCAACGTTGTACAGCATTGAAACACCTTGGGTGAGAGCTATGTTTTTTTTTTTTTTTTTTCGCTTCATGTTTTTTTTTTTTTACCCTCACTGACTATATATCCAGCAAAAATATATACCAGTATGTACGTATAGACTCTCAAATTCAAATTCAAGTTTTCAAGTTCTGTTTCCCTGAAAATAAATTATTTCAAAAGATATTACATCAATAATTTGATAAAAAATCAAAGCAATATTTTTGCAATAAAAAAAAATTCTTACATATTCAAATGATTAATTTTATTACTTAATTGATTTTAAATCCCAAAACTTTGCTGTTAAAAACGTTACAAGTAATGGTTCGGCACGTCTGCGTGTTTGCACATCTTACTTTACGGCTAATACAATTTGGTGATTTTCTTTGCTTAAAATAGCAAATACTTATATATATATATTTATACTATTAGGCTCAATTATTCACATTTTTTTTCAACAAAAACGCATTTAAAATTTTCTTTTAGTTTTCTCATCAGATAAAAGAACCATAGTGGGAATCTATTTGAAGAGTATGGCCACTTGTTGTTTGAGAGTTGTAAATGTTGTGTTTTCTTTAAAATATCTTGTATTTTTATATTGTTGAAATTTTCTATAAAAATTTGTTATTAATATATTAACCTAAAAAAAAAAAAAAAAAAACAAAATCTGATTTTTAGTTTTAATCTTTCTTTTTTATCATCCTTGTCATTATTTAAATACTAAATTCAAATACTTAATCTATATTATAGACATGCCATTGTGGATTTTATCTAGGAGAAAATTTTTGTTAAACACAGGTTTATATTACACTTATAAAAGTCAGTCACACTTTGTCTATGAATGGATTTCTTTTTAACAGAAAAGATATTGGAGAAGTTTAAGTGCAAATCAAATTCTCTGGTTAGATATGAGAGAAAAAACTGGTATAGAAGTTCATAATTTTTGGCCAAAACTAGTGAAGTAGTCCTAAGAGAGGTAAATGCAACAAAGGCTATATTTGATGACTGCAAATTTTATAAGGAATTGATGCTTCAAAGTACCAAATGATGAAAGAATAAAGATTAATCTAAAGTTTGACTACTAAGGTATGAAAATCTTTATTTTTTAAAACTAGCATTGATATTGCTTTTTTCAGAAATTTAGAAATGCCAAAATGTTTTCATTGTTTTTACCGGAAAAGGTGTATGTTTGATTTTGATCTAGTTTAAATCTTTATTTAATGTAACTCATTGTTTTGGGATCGTCTAGACCTAAAAAACTATTGTATACTAATTTTAGTTAAAAAAAAATAGGTTTCTTGAAAGAAATTAAAATAGTAAATGTGTTTAAACCGTTTCTTTGTCGAAAAACAAAATTTTTTTTCTTTCTTTTTTTTGTTAAGATTTGGAAGTTCAATTTTTTGAAATTTAAAATTGTGGTCATACTATTTTGAGATTCTGTTTAAATTGGCACACAAGTAAAGTGATTAGTTTGACATTACACTAGAAGATAACTTTACGTTTATTAATTAACATTGCATGTTTGACGTAAAAAATTCTTGTTTTTCATCTTAAAACAGTTTTTATATTATTTCTGCTTATTTAAAAAATTTCCAGCATTTAGAGAAATCATTAAGATATTATTTAAAAGGAAAAAAAATAAACCTTTTTATGTAAGCATATATAAGAATAACACTTTCTCCCTTAAAAAAAAAGTGAAAATAAAATAAGTTTACAAAGTCGTAGTATTATATCACGGAGTATCACATATCATTTAATATTCAGCTGGGTGTGTGGTAATATAATATCATCACCTAAAAATCTGATATTAAAAGTTTAAAGTTTTGGAGTTATTGAAAACTTTCATAATTTTGGTTATTAAATATCCATGGTTGAAAAATACGTGTGGTTGAAAATGCCCTTGGTTGAAAAATATTATTATTAGCATAATATGATTATTTATGACACACACGAAATCTTATAAACTAAATCCACAAAAATAAACTATTTGTTATTCCGTAAAACGGTTTGATATCTTGACTCATTTACCTTGGTAAAAAAAAAAAAAAAAGGTTATGATGAGATAAAAAGGGGGTTTTAAACACAAAAATGTCTAATTTTTTTAAAGAAATCAAAAGAAAATAACCATTATGTGAAGTGCTTTAGCATAAAATGTTTTATGATAAGCTTACCTACTATAACACATTTTTACACAATTGACCTTAATTTGGTAAATTCCCCTCAAAAAGTCATTCTCTGAATGTTAAAATTCTTTTTTCACAAACTTTAAATGATTGGAAAAAACTAGTAAAGCATTTTATTTATCAGTACCTGGTGTTAAAATGATTAGGTTATAGATTGTAAGTTATTATTATTATTTCAGGAGGTAAAAAAAAACTTCAGCCGTAAAAAAGATTTTGGTGCAAAAAAAAAATTTACAGGGCATCTTTTTTATATAATTTTGTTTTCTTTTAATTATATTATTAATTGATTTTGATTATATGGCATGCTGCGTGAAGATCAGCTAACATTTTTTGGAGCCACTAACTTCTTCTGCAATGCTTAAATACTGAATTTTTAAGAAAGTCACTGGGAATTACGATAGTGTTTCTGTCCAAAAGGCAATTTGGAAGATAGAACAGCTGTTAAATAAAACTTAAAACATGAACAATAAAATCTATTCTATAAATACATTTTTTTTTTATATCTCACACATCTTTTTTTCTAAACCACAACAAGAGCAACAACCGTTCTTGAAAAGGCTGACTCTTGTCTGAATTATTTGATAGCGCCTGTCTTTGCACTGTAAGGCAAAGCCTTTGGCTATTATTACTATTAAGATATTGGTTCAAAGAAGACTCTCACCTTTTTCTTTGCTTGGTAAAATTAGTGTTTTGAATCGCTGATCAAAACAAGGCATATATAAAAAATCTAATCATGCATTTCATGAGTATAATTCTCATCTGGAAATAAAATAGGAAAACGCTAGCCAAATCGATGACATAAATTGCCTAAATTCTTTTTGTTACAAAAAAATTTTTTAACCATTAAAGAGCTGTTTAATCCTTAATCTTTTTTTTTAGTATTTCAGACAAATATTCTCTTCTTTTCTTTTTTTTTGTCCTTTTATTTTTATTAACACCTTTTGCATGAACTATCAATTGGTGTCACTCTTTTGGCCAATTTTTCTGTATGAGTGTCTCCGTCCAATTCAACCATATTTAAAAAAAAAAAAATTTTGTAAAATTAATAATTTTTCACTAATTAATTGTATAATTTAAATATCGCATTTTTGGTTGTAGAATTGTTTTTGGAAAATAAATTATTATTGATTGATTGTGGAACTTGGATGTCATGAGAAATGATTTCTATGCATTTTAAAATATAACTTACAATAATTCAGAGAGTTACATTTTGAGAACTAAATATTATTATATAAGATGTTATATGGTGTTTTAAGATAATATGTCACAACTAAATGATTTTTATGAAAATAAGACCAGTGCTGTCAATGTAAAATTTATCATTTTTTTAAAAATTTTATTTAAGCTCTGGAATGGTTGGCGGTTTTGGCACTATTTGTATCACAACAATAAAAACATAATTTTATTATTTAGTCAAAAAATAAAAAAAATAATATGGCTGACATGTTTGATCAATATGAATCAGTGGAGAAGTCTACTCGAGGAACATCTTTTGACAGTATCCCGACTGAACCTGTAATTATTTTCAATTATCTTCTGGTTTGGTTTTGTGGAATAGCTTTGTGGACCATTAATTAAGTTTACTTAATTCACCACTATTTTGTGTAGCATTTTATTAAGTTATTATTTATTGAAAATTTTCCCAAATTTACAATGCAAAAGTTAATTTTTTGTGTTCATGTTTATATAAAATTTTTCACTGTTTATATACATAATTTACCTTTACCATTTGTTGATAAATTTTTTATGTTGTACAGAGAGTAACCAGAAAGAGTGAATCGGCAACCAGATATGTCAAAAATAATATTTAAAAATTACCCAATGTTAATCCTAAAGATAGTCATTGCTTTAAAAAAAAGATTATAAGCTATCATTCAGATCTTACATAAGTTGACATTATGATTGTCTAAATAAGTTTTACTAAGTTGGTAGTGGAATTCCTATAAATCAATATTTATATATACCATTTAGAACATAGAACATTTCACAAGTGTAGTTATATTGTGGAATAGCCCAATGTACAAGATATGAGTCATCTTTCAGTTATTAATTATACATCAACAAATTGAGATTAATTAGATATCTAATCGACAAATTGAGATTATTTAGATATCTAATCGGCAAATTGAGATTGTATAGATATCTAATCGATAAATTAAGGTTATATAGATATCTAATCGACAAAAAATGAGATTATATAGATATCTAATCGATAAATTAAGGTTATATCGATATCTAACCGACAAAAAACGAGATTATGTGGATATCTAATTGACAAATCGAGGTTATATAGATATCTAATCGACAAATCGAGATTATATAGATATCTAATCGACAAATCGAGATTATATAGATATCTAATTGACAAATCGAGGTTATATAGATATCTAATTGATAAATCGAGGTTATATAGATATCTAATTGACAAATCGAGATTATATAGATATCTAATTGACAAATCGAGGTTATATAGATATCTAATTGACAAATCGAGATTATATAGATATCTAATCCACAAATCGAGATTATATAGATATCTAATCGACAAATTGAGATTATATAGATATCTAATCGACAAATTGAGATTATATAGATATCTAATCAACAAATTAAGAATAGATATCTAATCGACAAATTGACATTATTTGGTTATCTAATCAACAAATTGAGATCATATAGATATTTAATCGACAAAGCGAAATTATATAGATATCTAATCGACAAAGCGAGATTATATAGATGTCTAATCGACAAATCGAGATTATATAGATGTCTAATTGACAAATCGAGATTATATAGATGTCTAATCAACAAATTGAGATCATATAGATATTTAATCGACAAAGCCAAATTATATAGATATCTAATCGACAAAGCGAGATTATATAGATGTCTAATCGACAAATCGAGATTATATAAATGTCTAATTGACAAATTGAGATTATATAAGTATCTAATCTGCTAATGAAGATTAATAATTTTTCTTTTAGGTAAAATTTGTTATTCTTCTAAACTATTGTACTATAATAAACACCATTTGTTTCTATTTACCACAATTATTTAAAGTGTTGAGATTGATTGAGTCTAATACAATATTGTTTAGATATCTTCAGGGTTTGTTACAGTTTCGGATGAAGAAGTTAAACCAATGTTTCAGCGAGAAAAGCTTACCTTCAGGTTACTATTTTCTGTAACAAATTAATTTTGCTTTTTTTCATGAACTCTTTTGCTAAATTTGTTGCCATTTTTTGATGTTTTCCTGTTTTAAATATTAAGAATTAATCTTCAGGTAATTTGAAAAAAAAAGGAGAAAATAGTTGTGAAAAAATTTCTATTTCTAGTGCTGGCATCTACAAAATCATTTTGTCTTGCAGGAATTGTTCCATGTTACGATTCATATCTATAATGATATTTTTATTTTAAAGTTTAAATCACCACATGCTTTTATCTGCTAATGCAATTTTTTAACTAATTAATTATGCATAATTATGCATATTAATTATTTTTCTATGTATGCATAATCTTCAGTGAGAAATTTTTTACTTCTATTGTGTTATTAAGGAAATACTTGAATATCAATATTAAATAATCAAGCCATATAATAACAATAACATTATTAAACTGTAATTATAATATTCTTTTTAATTCCCAAAGCATTTAATCTGATCATATGAAAAGTTTTCATTGAAAACATTAACAACATCTTTACATCAACAACTTTAAAATTTCTGGAATCATTAAAATATATACTTGAAGAATTGTGTTTGCATAAAAATCTGTGCTATAATTTCATTGCTGTAAAACATTTTATTTTATTATTACTACTACGTGTAAATACATCTTTAATTAAAATCCTCAATCGGAGCTGTGGC
Organism: Euphysa ruthae; assembly: GCA_035046665.1. Taxonomy (NCBI): domain Eukaryota; kingdom Metazoa; phylum Cnidaria; class Hydrozoa; order Anthoathecata; family Corymorphidae; genus Euphysa; species Euphysa ruthae. Next base: position 11,274 of record JAUZNK010100588.1, read on the forward strand.
CTCAAATCAATTTTAAAATAGTCTGTATTTTAATTTAATTTTAATTCAAAGTACTTCAGCTGTTATTTTAGTTGTTCAGATTTGTTTAAAAAAAAAATTCAGATAAGCCAAGAATTTTCTTGTTTAATTACAAATTTCTATCAATCCATAAAAATTGATGCAGAAGTATAGAAGAAGGAAATTGATGCAGAAGTATAGAAGAAGGAAATCCAAGATAAAACAATATAAAAAATAAATTAAGTATACCAACTTTGCTTGCCATTTTCTCCCCACTTATTTGAAACTAAAGAAACAAGGTAAACATAATTTTAACCTTTTTTTTTTAAGACCACCTTCAAATATCATTGATGTTGCTGTATCTAACAATATTATGGTAGTTGCACTTGAGGGGTGTCTTGTTCAAAGGATTGACCTTTCTAATCCCTTTGAGATTGATAGTAAGTTAGAAAAATTATTTTTTTTTCATCAAGCATATAATTTTCAGTTTGCAACGGTGATTTACATGCTAAAATTGCAAATTATCTTTTTTCTTGCTGTATTCGATTAAAAAAAAAAATTTTTGCAAATTTGCAAAAACTAATTTTAATAAACTTTTAATAAAAATCACTTTTTAAGTTAAGAACATATATATA
>JAUZNK010100599.1:0-11904 GCA_035046665.1 Euphysa ruthae
AGCAGATTGAATTAATTTTGAAAATCATAAATCTATGTATTTCTTGAAAACCATTCTATGTGGCAATTATTTTTGTTTTAGTGGCATTTTTTTATCTCATCTCTGGATAATAGTTTCAGTAAATTAAAAATTCCAAAGTTGAGGAGATGCGGGGGAAGAAATTTTAAATCAAATTACAATTTGAAACGAGAATCTGATTATTAAAACTTATAAAATAGTGGAAAAAGTAAACAAGATAAAGAAGGATGATAATTTGTTCGCTTTAGTTGAAACTACTTAATCTTCACTATTAATTACCGCCTTCCCTTGTTTCATGCCTTGTCACTAGATCATGAGTATGTCTTACCTTAGAAATAGTAATAGTCAGTCTTAGTTAAATTTATTGCTTTATTCTTTTTCAGGGACAATGTTAACTCTTATATACATAATGCAAGCAATTTGCGTAAAACAGTATCATGATGAAATGGTTGATATACTTAATAAACTTATATCATGTGATCCATTTAGAAAAGGATATTATGATGACCTTAGTAAGTTTAGTTTATTTTAGTTTTTACTTTTAATTATCTCAAAATATGACCCTGTTTGGTAAGCATATATTTACTATAGGCAATTTACCTAATTTATTTTTAGTCATTGGGCTCCCTACTTAACTGGTGAAGTTTACAAAACTCAATCATGTATATCCTGCAGTAAAATTTGCCTTGGTTTTTGATATGTTTAGAAAAGTGATTATCATTTTAGATTTTTGAGGGTAAAAAAATGTTGATTTTAAAGTGCTCTGCCAAAATACAAAAATTTCCTTACTTTATACCTACAGTCAAGATTTTCTTACTTTATACCTACAGTCAAGATTTCCTTATTTTATACCTGTATTCAAGAGTTTCTTACTTTATACCTATATTCAAGATTTTCTTACTTTATACCTATAGTCAAGATTTTCTTACTTTATACCTGTAGTCAAGATTTTCTTACTTTATACCTATATTCAAGATTTTCTTACTTTATACCTACAGTCAAGATTTTCTTACTTTATACCTACAGTCAAGGTTTTCTTACTTTATACCTATATTCAAGGTTTTCTATGCAACGATATCTATCAAGAAAGCCATGTTATTAAAGTCTAGATCTTGTTGTTATTCATTTAAAGGAGAACCTAATTTAGGTTGGACATGAAATACCTCGTTATAAGCTCCTTTTTTACAATCAGATTGTTATTAATAATCTGAGGAGATATAGAGCTTAGCCCTAGACCTATAACTCATTGTTCCAACCATGACAAGTGCTTTTGGAAGAACATTGAATGATTTAAGATGTTTTAAGTACGATGTTTAAATAAACCACATATTTGAAATGATTTTGTATGTGAAGCGCGTGTGTGCGCAGATATACGCTGCCTACTTGAGTTAACAAAATTATCTAAAACAAGAGGTTTAAAAGTCGTCCATTAAAATGTTTGCTATTTTCGATAAAAAAAAAAAAAAAAAAAAATGGATTGTATTTTGCTTGACAGAAACTTTCCTTTCAAAAAAACGTACCAACATCTTTTTTAGAGATCAATGATTATTAATTTATTCGTAAAGATTGAGACTCGGGTGTCAGAGGCGGTGTTGCAGATTACATTAAATGTTGTTTGCCATTTTTACAACAAGTTCATATTGAAAAGAAATTTAAAATCTCTGTGGTTTGAATTGTCTTTCCAAAAAACAAAACGATTTATAATTAGTACTATTTACAAACCTTCAGACTCACCTCTGCACCTCGCGGAGAACTTTAATGGTTAAATGCCAAACACTCTAAACGAAATTATTTATGAAAAAAAAAGACCATAATCCTAGATGAGCTTAACTGTGATTACAATGTAGAAAACGATCACATAGAAATTAAGAACTTGTTCTCGTTAAATTGCATTTAAACGATTTATTTTAAAGTCAACTTGTGTAACTGAAACTTTTATCAACGTTGATTGACGTTAATCTTTCGACTCACCATGACCACCATATGATATACTGTGTACCAAAACTCAACAATATCAAGTACTCAATTAAAATATTCAACTGCCATGACTACACAAAGTACACTCCTCAATCCGTCTGTGAAGATCTTAGTGCTCACAACTGGGACCTAATTTACAGTAGCGTAGACGTGATCTATACCATGAAATGTATGACAAACTTTCTATCTGACTCTTTAAACCAACATGCCCCTATTATAAAATAGTGAGTCGAAGGAAAACCATCACCCTGGCTAAATTCTGACATAAAAAAGCAAATGAATATTCATGATCAGCTCCAGAGAAAAGCACGTAATGGCAACAATCTTAACGATTGGAGTAGTTATAAAACTAAGAAAAATTTTCTCAATAATGAAGTTAAACAGTCTAAAAAATCATGCTACATACACCTTAATGAAAACAAATCGAAACATGAAAAATTCTGGAAATGTATAAAAGAAATCCTACTTTTAAAATCATTTTAGAAAACTACAGTATCGACTGTTATTATCAACAACCCTAAAATATCCAATTTTTGCAAGTTGGTTTTTGTGACCATTTTTCAAATATTGCATCAAAACTTTTTTCAAAAACATTCACTTTAAGAAGTCAAATATAGAGTTTTAAAATCACTACCCCAGAAAGCACATCAGTCAATTTCCAGTTTACCAATGTCACACCAAATCAAATTTGTAAACGTCTTCTTCGAAATCTGAAATCCTAATAAAGCGACTGGTCTGGACCAGTTTCCACCACGATGCCTTAAAGATATTCCAAATACCATTGCAGAACCACTGTGTTTATATATTCAACCTATCATTCTCACAAGTTACTTTTCCAGACAGATTCAAGCATGGTGAAATTTCAGCTTTATACAAGTTAGGTGCACCAGAAAACCTTGAAAACTACCATTCAATAAGTGTGCTATCTTTCTAAAATTCTAGAAAGATGTGTCCACATCCAGATCACGAACTATCTAGTAAGAAACAACCTGTTAGCAGACCAACAGTTTGGGTTTCGTCATAAACGTTCAACCTAGATAGCTGCGGCATTATTTACCGCTGATATACGAAAAAAGACGGATGAAAGAAATATGTAGGCACTGTGTATGTTGACTTTAAGCAAAGCATTCGATACGATAAGCTATTATGCAATCATAAATAGGCTGAAAATGTTAGGGATTTTCTGAGTCTCAAAATTGTTCACCAACTGTTTGTTTAGGAGGAAACAAATCATTATTTACGCTAACGTACCAACTCATGAAATTTCAGAAGGGTAAAACAGAAGTTGTGATGTTTGGGTTGGCAATAAACATCAACAAAGTCAGTAACAAAGTGGCAAAGATTTCAAACAAGGACAGTATATTCAACAATAAAAAAAGCCTTGTATGAACTTAACTAACACTTTAAGTATGAACCATTCAATAAGAACAGCGAGCACAAAAATAAACCTCCTGAAAAGAATACGACACTGCATCAATTGGTCAACAGCAGTATCAATTTACAAATCAATGATTTTCTTCACTTTAACCTACTGGCCAATTGTTACGACATCGATTTTGCTAGTAAGTATTTATTCTGTCACTAAAAAGTATACTTATGCTATGAAAATTGCAAGTCAAGATAATAGACAACAAAAAATAACAACAAGGATAAACATTTAGATAAAAAACAAATGGTGGAAACATAGGCACAAAAATTGTCGGTCACAACAATATTTCCATTGTGGTCCAGTTATAAACCACGCGCAAAAACATAGATTGATTCAGCCGAAGCATAGTAAAAAAAAGAGAAAAAAAAAAGAAGTGTTTTTTTACAGTTTTATAGTTTATATATATTAGGTTTGCGAACGATATTCGGAGAACTAAAAAACGATTTTATTTCATTAGAATGCATTCTTATGTTAGTTCTTCTCAAGGGTGCATCCAGCTTTATTCCTATTCATGTCTCAATACTGCTCAGTACCAATTTTGGCACCACTATTCTTATTTAAACAAAATCTTATACATTTCTTTTGTGCACTTTGCTTTTCAGTAATTATATCCAATCTTTGAATGCTCAATTTCAAAACTATTTCCATAGCTTGGAATATTTCAATAATTAAACTTAAACTCAGTTATTTACTTAGTTTGGGATTAGAAAAGTGTTCTCAAGTGAACAATGCAAAGATGCATGTTTTATAATTGGCACTATTCATCTATTTCTTTAGGGAGCAAGTTAGAAGTGGAATGTTTATTACATCAATTATACAAAGAAAAGGTGATCTAATAACTAAGAATTTAACCTTGCATTTCTTTTTTCTGTTTTTTTTTATACTGTCAAATCATTCAAGATTTACATCTTTTAATTATGATATTTTTATTATAACCTTCCAACAGTTTGTTTTAGTTAATTGACTGTTTTGTCAAAAATCAACCAATATATTTATTCTTAAAATTGCATTATGTTTATGCCTTGATAATGGTAATGTCTGGTGTAGCTGTGTTATTAATTTTTTAATGTTCTTGCTAAGTGGATTGATTTTTGATTTTTATCATGGCAAGTAGCTCAAATTTACAAATTCTTTATATTATTTAATTTCCTTTTTTCTTATCTTAATAAATTAATAATTCTTTTTAAAGCCCTTTAGCACCTTTCAAAAGATATCTTGACAAGTCTACCCATTTTAAATTTATTTCCTTAACATCAAATTTGTTCCAGAAATGCAATTTTTCAAATTTTCTTCAGAAAAGTTTGTATTCTGAATATATTAAAATGGATTATAGGATAAAAATGTCATGTATTATTCATATATTATCTTTTGTTAGAGACTGCTAGATTATTTGTTTTGATAGATTGTCTGGGAGTCTATTAGTCGCTAATAAAATACTTGTTTTATTTCAACTTCATACTTGCTTTTAGGACACATTAGAAAGTGTAGATTTAAGTGGAAAGGTAAGATCTTTATTTTTGTTATTCTTATTGCCATGTTTGCACTCATTGAATTTGATTGAGTAACTGAAAACTAGTTGATCTCATGTATTTTTTATCTGTTTTATTTTTTTGAAAAATTTTTTGTTAAGACATTTGCATTTTAAAGCTCTCAGCATTATAAATATTTAAACTGAGAATATTACTGGAGAATATATTTTTGTTGATCATTAAATTTTTTTGTGGGTGTTTGCATATATAATTATTTCTCGTCGATAGTTTAACTATGAAATAAAACTTGGATTTTTACACTTTTTGAGACTTTATTATCCAAAATATATCAAAATATCAGCTTAGTCAAAAATAATTGTGGATGCAAAATTTTATCAGTTCAGTTACCAAGAAAGAAACAGATTATTGTTAATCTTCAAGATGTAATTGGTGAAATTTCTACTTATTATGGAGAAACTTTTTAAGAAGTATTATCCATTCTCTCATCTGTAGTATGTTACAAGATTGATTTATTTAGCAATCATGAACATAATTTTCAAGTGCTCTCTTAATCTACTTTTCAGGAGGCAGATAGACATACCCATATCATTATATTAACAGCAATTTGCCCAATGATACTTCGCAAGGAGATATATTTTCGAATTGTTTATTTAACCATGAAAGTATTAAACCTCTGGATTTTCAACTTTCATAAAAATGAAAGACTGCTGCATTCCTAATGAAACCAGACATGCTTCAATTGAAAATTCAACATTTCCCAGTAAAATTAAAAACCATGGCAAAATAGTCTTTGCGCATTTTCTGCGCAGATTTGATGCATTTATGAAAAATTTTATTTTGGCAGTACTTGTTAATTTAATGTCTATTGATTATTTTATTACTAAGACTGTTTTCTGTAATTTTGAGTACTTAATATGCATTTAACTAGTGTTTGTATATTTTTCATATCACTTATTATAATTTTGTTTGTTACTGTGAAATACGTCAAGTTTTAGATTAAGATTGTGCTTCTTTAAAAAGTTGATTACAAATTTATATGACTTATTGAAATTCAAAATAACTTCTGATTTGTTTTGGTTCATAGTTTCTTTCAAAAACAACTGAATAATCGAGTGGATAACGCAAGTTGTTTTAACACCTAGTTTCAAGAGAAAAAAATTCTACTGAAAATACTGTTGTTTTTTTTGTTTTTCAACACAATAGTGAAGCACATGTAGTTTCTCTACATTTCAGAAAAATCGTGTTAAAATTCCAGAGGTTTATACTTCCATGATTTAACAAATAGCTTTAATAGCTCAAATATGTATTACTAAAAAGCTTTTAAACATTAGTTTGCATTGATAGAAAAACTCATGAAATTTGTTATACAACAGGTAATTTGAAATTTTGTTTTTGAATTTTGCATGTTTTTTAATGAATTTATATTTTGATTCTTTAATCCTTGTATAGATCTAAAATCTGCCTTGTTTTTAATGTTCTTAATAGCCTCTCTAAATACTGTGTATTCAATTTTTTTTTCTTTGTTATAATGAATGTTTGATCGTTATTTTTAGAATTTAACTATTTTACCTCATGCACAGTATTTCTCTTCTTGTACATCATTGGATCTTCGTGGGAATAAATTTGCAAGTGAATATAAATTAGCTCTACTAAAAAATGTAAAAACACTTCTCATGGACAGCAAATAGATACTTGAATGATATTTTATACTTTAGGTTTTATATTTATATTATATGAATATTAATAAATTTTTCTATTTGATAAGAACCAAAGAAGACCAAAAAATTAATTTTGAATAAATTTGTTATCTTATAGTTCCGTTTCTCAGGTGGTTAAATTTTATTGGAATTTAATGGAATTGACATTGGAAATAAACCAATTATGTAAAAAAGCAATTTCTTGTCCAGAAAAATTTCTTGTCCAGAAAAATTTCTTATCCAGAAACATCAGCACAGGACATTTACCTTCTACAGCTACTTAAAATCAAGATTACGTTGAAGTATTTTGATATAGCAACTACAGGCATCGTCAAAATATTATGATAATAATTTGCCATTTGGATACCTTAGTAATTGAAAAAAATGGCACACGCAGTCAAAAATATGGATACACCGCCCTTAATATATCTAAATCATTGATTATTACAGAAAAATTGGAATTTTCTACTTTTTCTTTTTGGACAAAATGATAAATTAAATTATTTTTTTCAAAACTTTAACCAGGAATCGGAAACACTTAATTCTGTTCAATTTAGGCAAAAGCTGATTTTTCAGACAATCATGGTCAAAATATTATGACACTTATTTGCCATTAGAGACCTTATTAATTCAAAAAAAAAATACCACAAGCAGTTAAAAATGGGGATACACCCCCTTGGTATATTCAACTTTAGGTTTATCTTGTGGTTAATAAACTTATAGACTTAGAATTTAAAAAAAAAATTTTTTGTTTTCTGCTGGATCTAAGGGATGAAAGTGACATGTCCATACTCATTTGGGCTTGTTGTCATTTTTGCGATTTTGGTCAAGAAAATCACTTTTACAACATGCTTCAAATGTGAATTTGTGCTATAATTTGATAAAAGTACCATATGATATGGCCATGATGATATGGCCAAAAATGTTGCTAATTAAGACAAGAATCATTAGGAGAAAAAAAATCTTTTCAGCTTGGGTCACTTAAGATTGGAATCAATGGAACAAAAAATAGTTAAGATCTAACAATTATTATTTCAAAATTTGATGTGATCATTCAGTAAATCAATCCATTTTTATTTGGGTTGCTTAAACTAAGAATCATTGAAACTAAAAATACGATTATTATATTATTTTTTACCGACATTTTATTAGTATTAACACGAATCGTTTCGATGATTTTTGCTAGTGTTTTGTAGCATTTTGCTCAAAGTTAGATAAAAATAGAATTGAGTTCTATGTAAATCAATTGAGTTGTTTGAAGGATTGGATGAAAAATTTTAAAATGTGCGATATTTTATATAAAATTTTTTGTTGTAAAAACAAATTCATTCAAAGAAAATTAGGAATATTGAAATTGAAGAGCCAAACTAAAATATGAAGTCCGTGTTAAAAATGTATTGATCAATGTAATAAAAATTTAAATGGATTTCAAATTTCTATGAGAAGCCAGTTCGGAACGCTCATAGTAAAGTTTTTTTCTCAAAATAGTGCATACTTAGTCTTTGAAAGTTTTTTAATAAAAATATTTCATAGGTTGAGATTATCTTTAAGTATCAAATAGTTGATATAAATGCAAAACCAAACTGCTTTTTTTTTTTTTATTTCTTTCTATCTCATAAGGTCACAGCACATTGTACTCACAGTTTAATTTACTCAAATCAAATTACTTGTTTTGATTAAAGATTATAAAGGAGAATTTAACATGCTGATATATGATTTCTCATACAATCATGTCTTAAAATTTGACTTGTTTAAATTCATGAATTTGATAAAGAAAATCATTTATTTTATTTCCTAATTAACAGCAAAATTTGCGGGTATCCTGGACTTTACGGTCTGATTTGAAAATTTTTTTTTTTAATATGTTATGGTTCAATTCAAAACTTCTTTACGGAAACAGTAAAAATAATAAAAGATTTATTCAAAAAAAAAGGTGTTGTATTCATTATTGTATTCAATAAAAAAAATATCACAATTCAGTTGTTAATTTTCACAAAGTTTGGCATGCCTTAAAATGAGGAAACTATAAAGGTTTGAGGTTGACAAACAAGGTTTTAAAAGTAATGGAGAAATATCTGAGATGAAACTGGCTGAAGATTTTTATTGGAATTGTTAAAATAGAGTGTTTTAGAAACACTCTCAAATTTCTCAAAGTTTCTTTTTGTCTTTGTGTGTGTCTGTTTGAAAAGTTCCATTAGCTGAATATAGTTTAGGATACACACAAGAGACACATATTGCATCCCATGAAATTAATTGACCCAAAAAATGAATTTACTTTATGCCATTGTAGAAAGAATGAAAATGTTTTAGCTGAAATTTTCTCATTCTTGCTTACTTTTACACTATTTTGTATATTTTTGTTTTCGGTACATTAATTTTCTTTTTTGTAAAAAAATCTGTTTAATTTTGTTCAAACTTTGTGAGATGTTAAAGAGCTGTAGAAGATATCGTTTGTGTTGCTATGGCTTCCTTTTGCAATATTGCGGAATTTTTATTCTGCGAAAACAATATTTTGTTGAAATATTTTAATATAAAATAGTGTTTCTATTTCAACAAAGTTTTGATGGTGTAAAATATTTTTCCTGCTAATTTTTGTTTTTTGGCTATTTTAAAAACTTCTGCACTCTGGGAAATGGAGAATTGTGCTTTTTAAATGTTAGAACATTTTTTCTGAGTCCATTTAGAGATTCTTTTCTTTGCTACTAACGAAGCTTAATAAAGTTGTTTTAATGTTTAATAGGTAATATAAAAAATAAAAAAGATGTCATCCCGACATTTACGAAGAAAACAAATGGAGGAAGTTGTTTTGAAAAATAATCAAAATTACGATGAGGAAATAGAGTTGGTAAAGGAGCAATCAAAAATTAATATGTTTGACCTAGTAAGTATTTTTAGATTAAAAAAAAAATGCTTAACTTCAACGAATATCTTTCATAATAAATTGGTTTTTAAACTTTTAAATATGTTCTGCGTTAAGATGTGCTTAGTTGGTTAAAAGCCCTCAACCTTACAAATTTTTAATACTTTGTCTTTGCTGTCTCATGTTTTTAACTTTGCTATGTCATGTTTTTGACTTTGCTATCTCATGTTTTTGACTTTGCTATCTCATGTTTTTGACTTTGCTATCTCATGTTTTTGACTTTGCTATCTCATGTTTTTTTTTTTTTTTTTTTGAGAAATTATCAATTTTTTTTATTATTATTATTTAATATTATTTCTGATTATTTTAGCATATCAACCATTTTTATCAGGCCCAAATTGCTGCTTTGAAATATGCCAAATCTGTCCCAAGATTTTTTTGATGTTAAAAAATATTATTACTTATTGTTATCACATGTTAGACATTTACTAAAAATTGGGTCCCAGACTCTGAAACATGTCAAATTTGGTCAAAACGTTATATTTTTCAATATTTCAAACCTGCTGTGGGCATGGGATGCTGAATTTACTGAAAATAAGTCTCACAAGCTGGGTAATATTACTTTCAAGTGTTTGACACAAACCATTTTTTTAAATTGTTGCTTTCTAATCAACCGCACACCATTGGCAGTTTTTTTTTTAATCATTTATTTGATGTGTGACAAAAGCTATTATTTTAGAACATAATTAATTAATAATTTCATTATGAAGCTGTTTAATAATTATTATTTGAACTTCAACTTAAGAAGAAATCTTAAATTTGATTTTTTCAATAATGTTGTTGTTAGGTATTCTTTGCGTATTATTTTATTGGAAGCACATATTTAAGAATTGAAACGAGTAAAGCGTTTATCTGGAAAATTTTTTTCTTTCTAAAGCTTGTCTGAAAGTTGCTGCTGTAGAACCTTCCAACATCTGCATATTTTAGTGTTAATGTACATTTTCCCGTAGTACTTATGTTCTCCATGTTTGGTTTAGCTTTTGAGCTGGCTCTTTCAAATATAGCTACTAAAATGAGTGTCAAGTAGGCTCTGATCCATAGATATTCAGGTAACAGACAAATCAGTCATAAACATGTTTTATGCCAGGGTTGAAATGTTATGCATATGGTGGTAGTGCCGACTAAAGCCTGGGAAGTCATATGATAACCCAAACCAAAAATTGGAAAAATCCGAAAAAAAAAAATAAAAACATTTATATGGATTAGAGGTTTTATCATGGCAAAAATATGCCATGAGGGTAAACGCGGGTCATATTTACTTTCGGAATTTTTTTCTTTGGAGAAAATAACCATGTGAGCATAGGATAACATAAAGTCAGGTTTATCGGTTGCTGTTCTTCTAAATCTTTCGTGACGTGCACGTATGGCTGTATGCCTCTCATAAGAAGGCTTGCATATTATAGTATCTAACTTCTATCTTTATTTCATTTAGTTACCAGTAGAAGATAAAGAGGTTGAATTAGATGATGCAACAAATGATGAAGTACAGGTCAGTTTTTCTAAAATTGAACGTTATTCTGTGTGTAGTTAACAACATTGAGCTTGGTGTAGCTTGCCATTGAGCAAAGAGATTTCAGCATACATATACGCATACATAGTTTGTCAAAGATTTGTTTAAAAGCACAAATTTATAAAAAAACGTTATCTCAAAAAACATTAACTAACTCATGAGAAATTTTCTTGATAATTTCAATTCATACAGGCAACAATTGCATCATGTGTCAATGTTCCAGTACTCAGGATCGCATGGGAAAAAAATTTGATTTCATATTTTAATTTTTTTTAAAATGTGTGCATGATTCTGCTGAAATTTATTGTGTCTGGCTACTCATGCAAGGTAGGTTGGAAGAGGTGAAGCTAAATTTAGAATGAAAGCTACAGTTGAAAAAATAGGTAAAAATATAAAATAAATATTATTGGTTAACGAAGATGTGTTGAAAATGTTTTTAGAATATTATGAAAATATCTGTGTAGCTCTTAAAGTGTAAAATAAAAATTACCTAGAATCAAGTTCTTAAATATGCTAATGTTATATAGTATGAAATCAAAGATGAAGTGATACAAAACAATGTTAAAAAGAAGAAAAAGAAAAAGAAAAAGAAGAAAGAAAATAATCAAAACAAGGTAAATTAATGTTGCGATCATGGGTACTTTTTTTAAAACTCTGGAAGACTTTCGAAGATTTTTGATTTTTGAGTTAGTGATATATTTAAACATGAAGTTTATTTATTTTGTTAAGTTGAAATTAAGAGAAAACTGTGTATTCATGAATGTTACCAGGATACACTCCAATTAATATCTGGACAGCTTCAACATGGTATCAATTTGTTTTCTCTCATGTATTATTTCAAAATTTATATTTTAATTTATATA
>JAUZNK010100610.1:0-11902 GCA_035046665.1 Euphysa ruthae
TTACTGTTTCTGTATAAAAATTTTAATTTATAATTTATTTTGGAAATTACATGAAGTGCCATAGATTCTCCACTTAGCGTTTCAACAAAAATACATCCAAGATATTTAACCTTGGTATGTTGCTTAATTTTAATGCCATGATAACTGATGTCGAGCTTCAAACTTTTTTTTAAATGCTTCTTGAAATGATTTATTTTTAAAAACACACTTGTAGTGTTTATGCTACGTGAATGGCTTTTTTTATTACCTTTTAAACCTTGTTTGAAACTTATCCTGTCCATGCTTCTTAATTGTTTATTTTTTTTCCTGATCTCAGCCTCATGTTTCTTATTAAAAAATAGTTATTTGTTAACATGCAAAATTTAGTAAAAATGTAAAAATATTATTCTGTTTGTTTTTTGTCTATATATGATTTAACATAAAAAAAAAATATATTTCTTATTTCATATCAAACTCCCATTAGTTCTCTAAATGGCGGCCTATTTCAACCAATACGTACTTTGCTACAGTTTTAAAAATATAAATTATAGCATTACTAAAAAAAAGTGTATATGTTCTGAAAGCAAAACAAAAACAAAGAAACAAGTAATTCATTTTCTGATGTGTGTTTTCCAGTAAACAAAAAACTGGCCTTCTGTTTTTTTCGCCGAAATGCAGAATATCAGGCCGTGTCTTTAAGTAGGCCATATATGGTGTAGCTTGTTTTTGTTTATCTGTATTCAGATAAAGACTGTAAATGTTGGGATATAAAATTTAACAGTTAACCAAGAAATTCTGCACTAATAATGAGACAATCTTTTCGAATTGAAAACTTTTTAATTGAAGGAAGTTGGAGTTAAAATCTTAAGTTTTCAAATTCATTTACAAAAGAAAAAAGAGATTTATTCCAACCGCAGATGCATTGATAAATGATAGAAAAATTACCATACTTTTGCATTTATGGGATGAAACAAAGTTTACCATTATCAGGATTTCTTTTTAAATAGTTATGAGTTATTCGAGTTTCAGTAAAGAAATTCGAAATTGAAGATGGAAGATTTTTGTTGATAGAATCAAACACGAAAAGAAGATTTCCTATTTCTACCATAATAAAGTAACTTTAGTTCTTTAAATGACTTCAAGGTATCAGATCTAAAGGATTGAAAGTTTATATTTCGAATGGATTGACCTTGAACCGAAATTATTTTATTGGCATGATAATTTCTTGTTTTTTCCAAGGTTTAACAGCAATAATTCAAGTGAGAAGAAAAAAAATAGAGAAGTAGATATTTTTAAGAGTAGGTTTATCAAAAAAAGAACGAATTTTACATAGCATACTGTTAGGTCTATTTAACTTTTGGAGTTTATCTATGTGAAATTTCCATGAAAGATTAGAATCTATTAAATAACCATGGTACTTAACAAATTTAGAAGGATAAAGCCTTTTGCCATTGATTTTGATCTTGACTTCCTCATTTATTGAATTCCAAGGGGCTGAGAAAATAATGAATTATGTTTTGTCTACATTCAGGAATATTAAGTTGGTATTAAGCCAGTGGACTATGCTCTTTAGATAAAAATTTACATTTTTACAAATGGATTGTAATGATTTATTTATGTATAGAAGATTTTTGTCATCAGCAAAATGATGAACAGAAGAGAATTATTTTGGCACAGCTTGGTCTCTTCTCATAACTTTAACACGCAAAGAATCTGATGCTGAGCGACAATCTCTTTCCAAACGGGGGAACAGGAGAATAAAGATTTGCATCCTTCTATCTCAAATATCTTTAAATATGCTAGTTGGTATTATTGCGTATAAATATATTGTGTATAAACATATAAATATTGTATTCTTTGCCTGTTCAAATATAATACTTCATCAAATACGTTAAAAATATATGTGTAAATATATTTATTTAAAGTTTCTTACTCATAGTTCTGCAGTAGATTTTAAGGTCAGGAAATTTGTGCCAAATTTTAAGTCCATTAAAGAATACAAATCTTCTAAGATGTAGAGGTTTGAGATTGCTTAGTATGTATGGTGTAAAACTTCTTGTAGAGATGCTGCAGTTAAGACGTTTGACAAAGAGAGAGCTTGTATAAGAAGGCAGCTGGGAATTATGCAGTTGGCACATAAATTTCCGTACAAAGAGTTCATACATTTTATCAAAATTTAGAATAGGATTTTCAAGTGTTTCACCTAAATTTAAAATTGCTTTGCCTATAACCTTCTTACTGATTTGAAGCAGAGCACCAATTTAGGAGGCTGTAATCAATATAAGGAGCTATAAACGAATAAATAGAAATTTGAAATCTGTGAAGGAAAAAAAAGAAGATTTGTTTTAGCTACAATAAGACTAAATTTATTTGCAACAAGCCAGTTAGAAACCAGTTTTAATACTTTGTTATAAAGTTTTTCTCGTGAATTTTGATCTTTGTGTGACATAAAGATACTAGTATGATCTGCAAAAAGGAAACAAATAGAGTATTTCTTAAGAAATTTTTGTAAATGAAAAAAATTTTTTTTACACTAGAGGTATCCGCTTTTATTTTGACATATTGATTCACAATACAATACTATTGTAAATCGAATTGAGTTTCATGAAAAATATTTCCTTAAAAGAGCTTTGAATATTCAAATACGATATACATCTGGATATCTGTAAGTGCTTTAAATGATAATGCTACAGAAGTACCATCAGGTATGAAACAACCTTCACGATTGTGATTATGGGAATCAAACAAAGATATAGAATTTTTATACCAAATAAGAGAAATTCAGTACACCGTATGTATTAAATTTAAGCCCTTTACCGACCAATCGATGTCAAGAATTTGTGATCTGCAAAATAATCTGTTTGGCCTAAAAGTCCAAAATCGTTACCCAAAATTTCTATTTCAATATTGAATCCTCCATTGAAATGCTGTTACATGGCCACTCATCTATTGAAATGCTTTTACATGGCAATTCATCTTTTGAAAGAGCCCGTTGAATATTAAATTAACATTTTTGAAAAATGCATCACCTTTTTGTAATATGTAATCCAATTCCAAGTATTTCTATTTAGTAGCCATTTTACTATCTTAAAAACAAATACCAAGTAAACTACATGCACACTGGGAACCGGCAAAATCAGCAAATTTAGAATGACCTTGATGAAACGCACCTGAAATTGCCTTTTGTTGGTATTGTGTTCACATTCAAAAGTTTAATTTTAACCAATATCACTCCTGTGTGATTTTAGACCAGTTCTTATATAAAAAAAATTAGCAAGACTACAAAAAATTAAAAAAAAAAAATGCATTTGCTTTCTTTCACAATTTCTTTGTTTTTTTCAACAGTAAAACTCGGAAGTGTTGCGCCGAGTTAAGTACTCGCAATTTGTCTCTTATCATAGTTGACTATTTCGTTACCATGCTCCCTGTCAATATATGTGCAAAACTATTGGACTTAATGTCCGGATTCTTTTCATTTCTTGTTGAGGACGAAAGCGACGAAAGCCTAAACCAATAAATCTCACTACTCTGTAAGGTGGGATTTAATAATAGTAAGAAAAACAAACATAAGATAACACACATAAAAAGTTTATTAAAATCATAGAATGTGCTAACCTGCTTCCCACAATAAAGGAAATTCATGACAAAAATGAAAAATTTAATGTTTTCAAAGGTCATTTGTTAACAAAAATTGAGAAGCACATTCCACTAAAAACTGTATCAAAAAAAGAAATGAAAAGGAAAAGTAAACCTTGAGTGCCAGATGGAATTATAAAATCAATAAAAATTAAAAACTTTTATTATAAAAAATTTTTGAAAACCAAGAGCAAATTTTTCTGTAGAAGATTTAAATCATACAGGGACTCAGTCAATCATCTTATAAGGAAAAGCAGAAGAAATTACTACTTAAAAAGTTTTATTGAAAATTCTGACAATATTAAGAAAATTTGGCAAGGCATAAACGAAGTCGTCAGTCAATAGAAGCAAAATAAACAGCACTAAGGTTAATTGCCTCCAGGAAGGAAAATATAGTTTAGCAAATTTTTTTACAATAGCCAATAAGTTTAATTCCTTTCACACAGCAGTTGCAGATAAATTGTTAAAGATATCGAGACTTAATGATAAATCCTTTCATGACTATCTAGCAGAAAACTTTTTGTTCAGGAAACTTTTTTTATGAAACCTACTGATAATTAAGAAATTTTGATCCTTATGTTGCAATTTAAAAAATCTGTTGATAGTTCGGGCAAGCATCCCAGCATAGTTAAATTTAGCTCTTCATATATCTGATTATCTTATTGAAATTTTTAATCGTTCTCTTGAAAAGGGTTCATTCCCAGTTAAAACAGGACTCCATAACACCAATATTTAAAGGGGGTTCCCCCTTAGAAGTGTCAAACTGTAGACCAGTTTCCGTCCTGCAAGTACTTAGTAAACTACTAGAAAGACTTATGCAATGTAGATTAAAAGCTTCCTTGAAAAACACAAAGTTTTGTCCAAACACCAATTTGGTTTTCAAAAAGGTAAAAACACCAATTTAGCTGTATTAGATCTGTTTAATAAAATCAGACAATTTTATGAAAAAAAAATTGTACCTGTAGCTTTTCTTAATTTTGCCAAAGCTTTTGACAGAGTTAATCATGGTGTTTAACAAAGGAAATTAGAAAACTATGGTATAAGAGGGTTAGCTATTAATTGGTTTAAATCATACTTATCCTTTTAAAGTCAAATGTGGAGCTCCTCAAGGAAGTGTACTATGACCAACTTCATTCTCGTTAACCATAAATGTTATAAAAATTTCTTCAGAAATACTCCATTTTTTTCCTTTTTGCAGATCATACTAATATGATCTGCAATGTATGTAGCTAAATCAAATCAAATCTTCTTTTTTTTTCCTTCACAGGTTTCAAATTTCTATTTATTTGTTTATAGCTCCTTATATTGATTACAGCCTCCTAAATTGGGGCTCTACTACAAATCAGTACGAAGGTTTTAAGCAAAGCAATTTTAAATTTAGGTGAAACACTTGAAAATCTTATTTTAAATTTTGATAAAATGTATGAACTGTTTGTATGGAAATTTATGTGCCATTTGCAAAATTCCCAGCTGTATTCTTATACAAGCTCTCTCTTTGTCAAACGTCTTAACTGCAGCATCTCTACAAGAAGTTTTACACCATACATACTAAGCAATCCAAAACCTCTACATCTTAGAAGATTTGTATTCTTTAATGGACTTATAAAATTTGGCACAAATTTCCTGACCTTAAAATGCATCTACTGCAAAACTATGAGTAAGAAACTTTAAATAAATATATTTATACATATATTTTTAACTTATTTGATGAAGTATTATATTTGAACAGGCAAAGAATACAATATTTATATATTTATACACAATATATTTATACACAATAATACCAATTAGCATATTTCAAGATATTTGAGATAGAAGGATGCAAATCTTTATTCTCCTGTGTTTTTTTTTTTTTTTTTTTTTTATTTATCGTTTTTTTTTTTTCTTTTGTCAGCAAAATATTATCAAAGGTCTCCTTTTATGATTATTACGCTATTGTATTTTTAACTGATTTACAAGCATGATTAGAGTGACCAGCTCCCCAAACCATCAAAATATGATTCATCTCTTTACTATAATATAATATTGTTTGATACTTATCAGTTTTTTTTTCTTCTTCTTCTTTTTTTTTTTATTTTCTTGTTGTTCTTTTTCTTAAGAATTAAATTAAATAGTTCTGAGGGGTAACAGGTTCGAAAGCCAACTAATGGTTCTATTTTGTTACCCACCGCTTCTTATCATATACATAATAGCGTTAAAAGTGACTTAGACTTAAACAAACTGCCCAATTGCAATTAGTCGTTCATTTTATTTACGTTACGAAGTAGCACATTTATCCGATTGAATTGGATAATTATAATGAGTAATAATTTCAGAAAATGTTTATTTTTCCTCTAATCTGTTTGTTATAAGCGGGAAATAAACTTCATATGTCTTGTGTTAAACGGTTTGTGATTCCAAAACGTTTTTGGTGCGAATGCTGTGACTGACTGGGATGGATATATGTCTGGTATTAAAGGTGTCGTGTTGAAATTACCAGTTCACTTTCATTGTAGAATTTTTAATTTTTAACATGTTACAAAGCCATTATTGTTTTCAAAAATTTCAATTGAAGCGAACTCATGATATACCGCCTTTATCAATCCATCAAACATCCAATATATTGTGATAAGAATCAAAAATATGCATAGATATCAATGGAAACGACAACATCGGCAAATATAGGAAACCAAGACAACTTAATGATGCTCTTTAGCCTATACTACCACTTCGTTGGTGGTAGTATAGGCTAAAAAATGAATATAGAAACAAGACAGGAAATAAAGGTTTGTAATTGATTTTTTTGATTTCTAGAGTTGAAAGAAGTGAAATTAAAAAAAAAAAATTTTTTTTGACTATATAGCAAATCCATAATGGCAGAAAAGCTGTGTAAAATTAGACGGTCACATTTAACATCGTTTTCAATTTATCGGTTTCAAATGAAGCTTTAAAAGATTGCAAATTATACTAGCACATGGCATGCAGATAGATTTGTATCAGAGTTTAATATTTCAAAAACTTTTTGTATTTTTGTAATTTTTGTCAAATATTTCACCAAACATTTCATTATAAAATGACATGCAGTTAGTTTTATGAGAATTCTTTCAGTTAATTGGAATACAATAATATAATGAAAATATCCTGAAATTTTGGAACAAAAAACTGATTCTTATCTCGAGGTTTTACTTATTGAAACTTGGAAGTTTGCTCTAAAATTTAAAACGAAGAAAAACAGTTGGAAAAAATGAAAATTTATTTTAAAAATAACTAAATGTTCAAGTTAGAATGTTTAATGAGCACCAGTGGTAAAAGATTTAACTGGTTCACTCTCTAATTTTATCACTGTGCCCTTTTTTCTGTGATTTAAGGGATTTTCGCCGCTTCATCACTTCTTCACCTGGTTTTGCTGTTTTAAGCTGTATCCTAGAATCATCTAACTTCCTTTTCTGCTAATGAACCATTGCACTTCAGCAGATTTAGTACCCCATTTCTTCTACTCAATAATTTATCTTCATGAAGGTCTTTAAATATTGGTAATAAAAGGGCCTTAATCTAGACTGGAGTGGTGTTTGATGGTTTGTAACCCTTGTCTTGTACCCTATATTTGCACCAACTGTCAGGTTCCCTGGGACAATATTCGTTTTGCTCGTAAGGATTTGAAATTTCTGTGAAGTGATAAAAGATTGCATAAACAGCCTTCTTCCTTTGGTACAGGTTATTTAAATTCCTACAGATTTCTAGGCCATATTAATTTTGCATAGAATGGATGCATTTATCGGTTAGTTTATCTCTTCTAGATAGTGGCATTTTCGTACCTTTGTGCGCCTTGACAAGGTTACATAGCGGGTTCCGAGACGCCTTGTCCTTTGCACTCTAATTTGTTACATTATGTTCAGCATAGGGGTTAGACTTAGCCACACCATCAAATGAACTGGTATCCCGATCCCCTTGATATTCTTTATATATCAATTTATTCTTGGTTAATGACCTATTGAAAATGTCAACTGACTCTATTGTTGACTCTATTGCTCCCGATGAGTTATTCTGGTTGATTAAACAGTCATGATTTTCAAGCCAAGAATCATTTCCTGATGTGACTTTTTATTTTCCCACATTATACAGCCATGGCAATATTTAGATTTGACCTCAATATTGACACATATGTCAACCGACATTCCTGTTACAACTCCGTTCATAGATGCGTGCCCACGTTTTTGCCAGCTATTCTATTGAAACTCTTGTACACTGTATATTACCTACAGTTTTCATGACATAACTGTTAACATTGTTAAATGCAGCTTTAGACAAACATTCTGTGTTCATAATGGTTCAAAATGTTGTCAGCGGAGAATGTTCGCATCAAACATCTCGAAAAGCAACGATGGTACTCACGTTTATGTCAGAGAGCATGCTTTTACGCTTTGAAAGTCTTATATTGACTACTGGAGATGTGGTAAATTGCAATTACAACCGGCACTGGTACATTAAACAGTAAGCTGATGTGAAAACCCTTTCCTTTTTTTGTTTGGATCGTTGATAATTTTTATACTGCTCTCACAGTCTGGACAGCTCAATGCAGTTGACAGTTCAAAATATAAAAGTCAATGTTACTATTACAGACAGGGTGTGGGCCATTAGGTTTCCATTAAGGTGAAAACTTTCTTGAACTTCAGCAAGTCACAGGAATAATTAGCGGTGAAGTGGAAATGGCTGGAGCAAAATGAGTTACTTTCTTTGGTACAACAAAATTCCATTTGTTTTCTCTTTACACTAAAGTTTTGTTTATTATTACTTTGCTGTGAATTAATAAATTTCATATGTGAGAGTGTAGAAGACATTATAAACTAACAAAACCTTGTTTTATCTACACCACATCAAAAATAAAAAGTTTCCATACAAAAATAAAAACCAACCAACAAAAAAAAAAGTCACTAGCCTTTACTATATCTATTTTACTATATCCTTTGCGCGGCTACAAATTATATATTTTAAAACCAGAAAATATTTGATAACCAAGGTAGATATTCTTAAGGTAAGGTAAACAAAAATGTTTTGGGGCGAAATCATTGAACATTGGCTCTTAGGATGTCAGTTTTGATTTATTGTTGCTAGACTTTGCTAGGGACTCTAAATTTCAGTTTGGGTTAGATAATGATCTATAAATGACTAAATTAACATTATTTTGCATAAAATCTGCTTTGAAATGTTAAATAGGTATACTAAGGAAGCTACTTCGAGAAAAAAAAATTACATTTAAAAATCTTTTGCCATATTTTACTATACTACCACCTTAATATACTACCACCAATATTGTGTATTATTAATTTGTCTTATTATATTGGTATTGCATAACCTGTCATATTTCTTTCTTCTGACAAGAGAACTCCTGTCACAAAGCCTAATATATACCCTCGCAAATTAAGGAGTTCTTTTGTAAATTGAATCAAACCCTTGAGAGCAGTCAGGAATTCGAGAAAGATGATGATGATCTAAATAAATCAATAAAATGTCAATATATGAATGGAACTGAGAGTTTAATGAATCTAATTTTAATGGACTCAAACATTTTTCTACCCTATGTTTCATTTAAATATTGCCTCCCTGTCACACAATTTTGATGACTTAAACGATACTCTATCTTCTCTAACTATTGATTTTGATTGAGAAAAAATGGTATACCACTGGTGTTTTGGATCGTTGGCCTCCTTCATCTCAATCAACACAAGGGATGTAGCCTCATATTGGCAATGAAGTTTAAACACGCACTATATCTCAAAAAAATTGCAGGTAGGAATTCATGCCAACCATCTTGGTGTGTTGGGGAGGAGAAATCCGGTTTTTGTCAAAAAGGCACAAAATCCTATAGTTTTGAACTATCTCTTCCACACCTGTTGATGCCACTCATGTTTCCCATATGGCAATGTCCACTTTTACCAAGCCTTGTCTCAAGCATCAAGCATCAAGCACTTCGTGATTGGGGCGAATTAATTGTAACCCTGTGAATGGCTGTGAGGAGGATGTGGGCAACATCATATGGAAGCCTTTCCCTGTGGCTACGATGGTCTCTTTGTCAATTTCCTCCACTGTCAGTTTGGCCATTGTCATATCTAAAAATTTCCATACATTTTTTGTGAATATTTTTTGGGTGATAGTGGCGTGTGGACTTTCTTGCATTGGTTGGAAGTGGAAATGAGCTAGTTGGATGCATGTTTTATGCGTTAGCAGGACTTTTACCAGTATTTTTTAACTGAGATCCTTTCGATATCTTTCATTTTTCCAACAAATAATTACACACGAATATTTTAATTTTTTTATATTTTATTAAACTCTAATTTTTATATTAATTCAATTTTTAATTTTTTTAAACTTTTTATTTATATATTCTTATTTTTACACGATTATTCATTGAAATTTATATTGATACTATTTAGGTCATTTTTTTATTTATTTATTTATTGTTTACTTTGTTCTGAAGTGTTTTACTTTCAGAAATTCATTTCTGTTTGCACCCATATACTTATCTACAATGATAAATTTTTCTCAATCTAATCAACAAGAATGTGTTAACTTAGTCAATGAAAAATACACAAAATCTACGTATTTCAATCAAATTAATGCCACTTGTAACTCTTCAAGACATAAATCAAGTCACCTTCTTTATTATAATTTAACCACTGAAGAAACACACCACTTGGAAACACATAGCCTTGTTTTATTAATTCCAATCTTGATCGTTTGTTTGAAATAGTTGTTTAAACTTAGGTTAAAAATTTGGAAACATTTTTTGATTGTTTTATCCTTAGTTTATTATTGTAAATAATTGACTTTACCATCTCCTTTTTATCATGTATTTAGAGACATTGTTACTAGACACGTTTACTCTCTGACTTTTTTGAATTGCTCTGATCAGATGTGTCTATTACAAGCACATCTAAATACATTTATTCATGAAACTCAAAATAAATTTTGGGCATTTCTGCTTTTATTCCCAACGTTTCGTTCCTTGCATTTCTTAAATTTTACTTTAAGCATGTTAGTGCTGTTAAATTTGCATTTTTAGGTATGTTTTATTTTTTTACTTTAGTACTTATACTTTTTAACATAGGACATTTTATTTTTAGTTTAGGTCTGTTAAACAGTCAATATAGAATTGATGCCTCTGCAACTTCTCTCATTCACATGATTTATACACATTTCTACAAAAAAATTCTTCAAAACAACTGGTGCATCAAATTACATTCTCTAATTTTTCTGAAACTTCCTATATTAATATTACCTGATGACATTGAGTTTAATCCTGGACCTACGCAATATAATATAGAAAACCTTATGCAAGAACATCAACAATTATGGCTCCCCTATAGGCAAACAACTTCTGATGAAGTACTAGTGAAATTTTGGGTCCATTAGTGGTCAATTTTAGGACCACTTTTGTTTTTGCTATATGTGAACGACAACACACAAGCACTAGATTGTGAATTAATTCTTTATACAGATGCATGATTATAAAAATATTTTAAACAGGAATTTTTCAAGCCTTTGTGAGTGGTTTGTCGATATTAAACTAAGTGTGCAATTTGGAGAAGAAAAAACCAACTGAATTCTCTATTTATCTGAAATGAAAGCGAAAAAAAAATCACTTTAATGTAATTTATCAATTAAACAAAACACTTCATTTGAATAACTATGATGCTTTTAAAATCAAGTGGAGAGACAATGGGTCATTATGATTTCAATAAAATTAATTCCAAACTTAGACTTTTAATTAGAAATGCTCTAAGTAATGCTCTGATTCAAACATCGCTTAGACTACGCATGTTCTAATATTTAGCCATAAAAGAACCACTTAAAGTCTGTTTTAAAAGTGCGCAAAACAAATAAATAAGATTTTGAATAAATATAGATAGTCCTGCCCATATTGGTACTGAGCAGTATGGAATCATAAATTGGTTGCATATTGATATGAGGGTCAATATGAGTATTCCTGCAATTGCAATTAAATTCTGACGTAAATTGCATGTATGAAATCTAAAATCTGAATATAGAAGAATCCCTCTACGGAACAGCCATTTAAGAAGATCTAATTTTTACACTATGCTTCGGCTGAATCACTACGCTCTTGGATGTGATGTATATGGCAACACAATATTTTTGTGTCTATCCTTGCCACCATATTTTGTATATGTGTAACCCTGTTGTTATTATTTGTTATCTATTTTCTTGCCTTGAAAATTTCGATGCGTATATATATATATATATATATATATATATATATTTTATTCTCACGGAATAAATAAATACTTACTTA
>JAUZNK010100621.1:0-11902 GCA_035046665.1 Euphysa ruthae
AGGAATTTTTCTCAATCGGTAGCAATTTTACAATCAACTACTAGGAAGTTTTAAATACATGATTTCTGCTTTGATAATTTTTTTTTTTTTTTTCATGTACAGAAAATTTAATTTTTTAGCGTGACATACAGTGTACTTACAAATTTGATGATAGCAACATTAGAGCTGTGTGTACAAACAATGAACTGGTATTTATTGGTCTTCAAACAGGTGATTGCCTTCAATCTTCTGTATCAAATTTTGTGGCAGGTAAAATGATAGCTGAAAGTACTCAATGTGAAATAAAAGAGAAAATCCCAAGTGCAATGGCCATTTGTTCAGAGTTTTTTATAAGATCTGCCGGAAATTATTTAATACATCGAAATCTTTCTACGGGTAATTATGAAGAAGGTATGAAGCTTTGCCGTAAGGACTTATTTATTAATATGCTGGCTTTCTCAACGGACAACAATCGTTGTTTTGTCTCGTTTCGTTCAAGCAATGTAGTTCACGTTCACGATACATGCACGTGGGAAATTTTAATTGAGTTTCATTGTGTTGTCGGGAATCAAAAAGCCATTGTTACTTGCATGTGTCCAATCCAAGATATGGTTTGGGTCGGTACAGTTGGTGGTTACTTGTTGATTTATAAAGTACAAAACAAACAAGTAGTGTTACTTGAAGTCATTCGGCCTTATATACAGCTATTGAGAGATCTTGTGCTTGTAAATTCACCTGAAAATTTGTCTCAACAATCTTGCGCTTATCTGATTGTTAGTAATGGTGTTGAGTTGAATAATGAAGCATTTGGAGTAAAATCTGTGATTAAATTTAATGGCGATCTACCAACTGACGAAACTGCTATTACTAATAAATTATGTACTCGGCCGTCTGATACAACGACCGCGAGGAGCCTTTTGTTTTGGCAAGTTTTAGATTCCGAACAGTACGCACATCTTTCAATAACTCAGCTTGTTTGAAAAACTTTGAACTCTTAAGCTGTAGCTTTTTTTGTTATTAGTATTGCGTACTACGCGAATGAGGTCTTTAAATTCGTCATCAAAAAGTGGTCATTATCCCATTGAAGTAGATAAAAATAAATAATTATAAAATCGTTTCTGTCATTTCAGTGAACGTGGAGCAAAAATCAGTTGATTTACTTATATATAAATTTGAATACCTTAGAGATTTTATAAGCTCTTTGGTTCCTGTAAAAATATTTTTTTCTTTATAGAAAAATCAACGTAGCTACAAATTCTCATCTGAGAATTAACTTTTACAAATATTCATCTAAAATTTGTATATAGGGTGTTAATTTTCGCAGGCGTAAATTTTTGTGCTATATTTATTATTTTTCTTATAAGAGCGTTGCGTCTCAATACCCAAATTTTAATAATACTGTGTAAATATATCAAGCCTAAAATTAATCCTAATATTTAATAAGAACATTCTGTAGTATACTCGAAATTTCTTGTTTGTTATAAGGTTCAAGAAAAGTGAATCTGCCTTAGATTTTTTGAATCTTTTCTCTCCATGTTTGAATGATTAGTGTAACTCACATAGTAACCTAATTAGTTGTGTCTGTATTTTATCCTGAATCCAATATTTCCTTATAATACCTATTGATTTTTATATTAATTTTTTATCCAAGTTTTATAATTTTTTATCAAGTTGTATAAGTATAATATTTTAAATTTATAATATCAAATATTTTTATCTAATTGTACAAATAAGAATGATTTAATTTTCCAAGTTTTGTGTAATTTCTTTCTTTGAGTTCGGATTAAAATTTAAGAATAGCATTTGAAAGAAAGTTTGTTTCTGCTAAGGGTGGGAATATAATATGTTGTATTTGTTTATTTACAATTAGCGATATGGTAACAGTATAGCTGGATAGATTTGTTCGGCTAAATTTTCAGACTATTTTACAATGGCAAAACTCAAGTCTCACCTTGGCATTATTTATTTCCTTCGAGGAAGTTTCGTAGGAGTGGAAGACTGAGATGGTTTTAACGCGCAATCAAGGTGAGTAAAATTATAAGATTCATAAGATAATGTTTGTTAAACTCTCGAGGTTGGGTTTTAAGCATGACCATAGTCGATATGTTCTCCTATATGTAACCGATATTTTTTATTTTTGAAGTTTCTTTTGTGTAACCGAAATGATCTCTTATATGTAACTGATACCCGATATAATCTATATATAACCAATATTATCTCCTGTATGTAACCGATATGGTCTCTTATATGTAACCGATGTGATCTTCTTTATGTAAACGGTATGATCTCCTACATGTAAGATTAAGCTTATTTTCAGTTTTCTTAATCTAATCTTAGTTGTGAGTTACCAATTAAGCGAGGCCAAAACATTCTAGCTTCATGTTAAGAATTTAAGACAAAAAAACCCGAAAAGTTCATCTAGGAATAATTAAGTCCAACTTTATTTTGAACTAACAATACATACAATTTTTACTTCAAATAAAACGCTAAAAGATTCAGTAAGTAAGTTGAATAACATATTTTGATTTAATATTTTATCTCGAATTTTAAAGCAGTAGGATTAGATTAGCATTAACTTTTGCACCCTGTTTAGTAAAAACATTGTTGTATTTGAAATTTCTCTTGGCAAATGACCAACGATTTTACTACTCTCTTCATTCACATCAAGCTTTTATTGCGAAAGCGTCGAATGGGGAGCCTTTGCCGTGTAAACAAACAGGACTTACACCTACGGATGTGTTCTAATAACGTCTAATAAAGAAATCTCCAGACGTTACATGGTATATTTTCAAGAGAACTAGTTATAACATTCCAGTTGGGCTACTCTACGTACATCTAATAATAACATGAAAACATCAAACGGACTGTTGTCTTGCTCCCATAACACTTTCATTGCAGTCTAGAAAGCACGTTTTGTGTGCCGCTTCGAATTTTCATTTTTTCTATACACTACACTGTTTGGGCTTTAAGTGTTTAGTTGTATCAATTCCATCACCTCAACTTTTGCAAAATGATAAATTCACTTTCTTTTTTGCTTCACAGTGTAAATGAATGTTATAGCAATAGATCCATGCGGTCGTTATCCTCCTGAGTACAATATGGTATGGTAAAATTCCCTGAATTTATCCCACGTTCGTTGAGAACCTTAAGAACTACCTTTTTAACTTCGTTAAAGCTGTTATTGCTGATGAAGCACTCATTTCCGTCACACTACTAAAAAATATTGGTTTTGGACATCTTCATCAAAGCATGTTGTTAAAACACTCGTTGTTCTGGGTTATCCTGTGCAGGTGTTTTTCGAGCAGCACATCAAGCCTGGCTTAAATCAAGAAATGTATGTTTTTATTATTGTTTTGACTAGTGAGTTTTTGTACTTACACCATGAATTCTCATCGCACGGACGCATCTCGTCTTACTTTACATCCTGATTCTGAGTAATGGTATAGTATAGCGCTAATCGATTTTTTTTTAACTCGTATGTAGTAATGCCTTTGAAGCTGCGAATAGCAATACCATAGTAGCTTTGAAATTTATTATGAGTTAATTTTTTATTTGCTTCAGACTCGTCATTATTTCTTCCGTAAAATGAGTTTTTCAAACCGATCAACCTGTTTCCACCACGCTTTTGAACATGCCCAACACATTCGAGCTTCTTTACTGGTATTTCACCTTATGGATATCGCTTGCAAGAATATCTTGAGGTTATGTATCGCCATCACTAAGATACTCAACATACCGCAAACGGTTGAAATGTTTGGAGGTATAAAACATCGACTAAACCACTAGATTACTTTGCTGCGTTCTGTTTGAGGTTGCTTTTTAGTGATAATTTCATAATTACATTATAGTTATAAAATTGATATCAATATTTTTACTTTTTATAGCTTTAAAAAATGAAAAGAAAACTAGGGCATTGAAAAGTAGGTCATACGACACAACAAACGAGAGTGAAGTTGTTCTCAGTTCTACAACTTCTTCAAGGCAAAAATGTGATATTCAGAGGATGACACTTCCTGGCATTATCTTTTAATTAATGCAGGTATTATCTCTGACCTGTGGCAAGGATGTATCTTCAAAATGACGTGACAAAGAAGAAAGGAATTGCAAAGTTCCTAACTTTCTCTTACACAGCTTGTAGTGA
Source organism: Euphysa ruthae (assembly GCA_035046665.1). Classification (NCBI taxonomy): domain Eukaryota; kingdom Metazoa; phylum Cnidaria; class Hydrozoa; order Anthoathecata; family Corymorphidae; genus Euphysa; species Euphysa ruthae. Next base: position 4,121 of record JAUZNK010100621.1, read on the forward strand.
AAGGGGGTAAATTTTAAAATTTTCAAGGTATATAAATAATAAATTTTGGATTTTCCCTAAATATATTCATAGGTAGCCTCACTAAAATGTATCTCAAAAAGTAAAAAAATACACTAAAAAAAAAATAAATCACAGATTAGGAATATAGGGTAAATTTTGAATAAAATTAAGAATTAAAAAGACCAAACTGCTTCTGTTTATAGTGGCAAAAAAGAAAAGTTTCGTCATTTAGGTAGCGATTTGATTTGTTAAATATGGCAGAACCCAGAAACAACGTTTCAAATTTTCCATAAACTTTTGTGCGCCTTTTGTATAAATAAGTTTTGTGCACAAAATTGATTTAAGTTTATAATTTCACTTGCTGGAGGTGACTAATTTGCATTTTTTCGCTACGCCATAGTTGAATGTGAATATTTCATGGAAAAAATTTCAGATAAAATTTATTGCGTAAATCATAAAAACAAGCCCAGCTCTGAAAAAGAAAAAAAAATGTTTCATAAGAACGAATCCTTAGTAACGCTATAAGAACCACGAGAAACGGATCGCATAAATTTTCGAAATCTTTGAAGAAAAATGTTTACGTTCATTTTGTTATTATAATGTTTTGCGATGAAAAAAATAACTTTATTGCTGACACCAAACTTTATATCATGTTACCAGTGGATTAACGTAATTTTCCTTCAAATCAATCGATAACTAGCAATGAAAAATTGGTTGTTGTAGATCACATTAAATTGAAACAACAAGAGCAGAAAGCAACAGTTTTCTTAGAAAGTATATAAATTATACTAAGCTTTAGTGGTTTCAACTGCTGAAGTGTTAATAAAACGCTACCCAGAGTTCACCAAATTTCACTCTCACTTTGCGAAATAGTATTTATTTTTTTTGTTTTTTGAGATCATGTGCTTCGTCAGCTGTATCAATGTTAACATATTTGTCCAAAAATAACATTTTGCTGAAGTTAATTTTCCTCCAGTCTTTAGGTATGTTAGGTGCATTACTATCGATGAAATCCAAAGGAAGGCTAACAGATGAAATATCATTTACAGAACTGGAATTGATATGATTCTTTAACATATCACTCAAAAGCAGACTATTGATATGATAATGGAGAACCTTGATAAAAATCTCCATATTTTGTAGGTGCTAATCCTATATTTGTGTCTGCAATGACTCTCCGATTCCGCTTTCAGTTGCACACAGTTTTTGCAATAATCTGCTAAATCAAATAATAAGGCTATCACGTGGTGACTATATTCAGAGTTTTCACCTGGGCATTTTGTCTTTTTACAGCTTTACCAGAAGCTCTACCTAATTCATATTTTGTGTACATCTTTCAATACTGGCTTTTCTCTTCCCTTTTACAAGAAATAACGCTTTTTGTGCAGTATCCAAGGCTTACTAAATAACAGGCTTGCCAACGTGCGGCTGGAGTCAAAAACTGGCTGGTTTATTTTATGAAATGATTCTCTTATTCTGCTTTGGTTATGAGATTTCACAGGAAACTAGTGCGGAATATTTTCTGTCAAATCATTAGAATTTAAAATTTTAATGACCAAGGAGTAAGCTGTCCATTATTATTCTGATTAGCTATGTCGGTTAAATTTTTCTAAAGTTATTTTACAAACTAAAGGGTTACAAACTGATTGTAATTAAAACTCTCAAAGTAAAGATAGAAAGCTTGCAATTTAGAAGAAGAAACCATTAGTTTCAGATCAGTATAAGTGTTTTAATTCAAATAATTTTACAAAATTTATTACTAGTGCTTTTCAGATTTATATAAGCAGTTGCAAAAATTTACATATATACTATGTGAAACAGTAAGTATCGAAATTTCAACCTGAATTTGTCATTAAATTATTTCACATACACTAGAGAAATAGTAACTTCCCTAAAAGAAGCTCTATCCCAAAACATCCCCCAGGTCATATCATCATTCCGCAGTATTTCCTCAGTTATTTTGTTTAGACAAATTGTTGGAAAAGTAAAAGGTAGCATAGAGCTGAAATCCCACATTTCATGGTGGTTTTACTCATTTTTAAATGTCTGTTAACGATAAAAATTAAGTCAGAATTTTTTAAATGAATTTTAAAAATTATTCCTTATTCATGATCATATATCAAAATTATGGAAATTAAGCTATACCTTCTACCGAAACCTTTAATACAAAATTTCAAAAAAAAAAAAGGAATACATTTGGTAGTTCGATATCATGCAATTTTTTTTTTTTTTTTTGAATTACTCTTCTTGCCTTTTGATGTTACCAACTAATAACTTCTATTATTGACTCCATGCAAATTCCAGCCAAAACTGATGAGCAGATAAAAGCATTACAGAAGATAGAAAAATGATAAAAATGTAAATAAATGCTTATAATACCGTTGCTTTTAATCAACGCCTAATTTCAAAATTTTCTCCTTTGATTCACTACCTGAGCGAGGTGAATATAACCGACAGTGATTTTTGAATAGTATATTTACTAATATCATGCCATGGTTTCTGTCCATATTTAAATCGTACTGAAACAACCATGAATAAGTTATTTAACGATGTACTACATCTGGCATTAAAAACTGCATGAAAAGTAATATAGTAGTATAATGTCCATTGACAAGCGCTATCACAAGTTATTTTAAAACCACCACGGTTAATATCATTTGTAAAATTGCCAAAAATTTGAAAATAAAACAACGTATCATCAAATTCTTCGTCTTTCCGAGTAACATATCCAGCAATATAAACCAATGCCATTTTATGTTCAAAAACAACGATTTTTCTAATTTCGGAAAATTTTCCATCACATTCCAAATATTCTCCCCTGGTAGAAATCTAACCTTAAAGCAATGACTTGAATCAAGAACATTGACTCCAGCATTCAGTTTCAAAAGTACCTTAGAGATATCGCAACTTTTTCAAGCATTTGCTGAACAGTTGAAATACGTAACCACAGATTTTTTTCTTACTTTTCCAAAATACCTGTCACATATTGAAGATGTGAATTTAAAATAAAACAAACAAGCTCTATAATTCCATTGTAAGTTTGAGAAAAGCATCTGGCAGTATCTTTAGTCAGACATTTCACACCTTGACCACTACCATGTGCCATTTGATTAAGCAATTCACCCATACCTCGAAGTTTTTGTAAATTTTCATCATCAGTGTTACGTATTACAGCTCGGTTTGGATCTCGCATCCGAATATCTGCATATAGTGTAGAAACATTAACGATTTTCCAAAACTCGATAAAACGAGAAAGAAAATCTATAGTTCCTTCATATTTTTTTTAACTCTGGATAGATAGGTTTTCAATGCTGAAAATGTTTTATCAGAAAATACTTGTAAGCAAGTATGAACATTTTGCCTTTCAACTGGCTTTGATTAAACCGTAACTTCTGTAAGCTTTGACAGTTTCATGACTTAATTTTATTCAAGATCATGCAGAGCTTTAATGACAGCCCACCGTATTGTTTTCTTTTCTTTATTGATGAAAAAACTGTAATTCTTGAAATTTTTAAATTATCCATTTATTTGTCATGTTTTTTAACAAATGAACATAATCAAACAAAAAAAAACATGTTATCAAAACAGTGCATCATGCCTTAACTCTTGTAAACATATTGTTAAGCTCTGGTTAATTCGGTTACCGTCACAAATTATGATAACATTGTTTCCACCAGCAGATTTCACCACATTAAGAATTATATTTGCTTGATCGATAACAAACTGAGAGTTAAGTTCACGTACAGGCAACATTTTACACAAAAATTTCGGCCCTCAAATAACCTGAAAGTCACAAAAGACAGCACAGTATTTGCTAAAAGGGCTGGTTTGTTAGCCGCTTTGCCAAAGACGATTCCTCCATGATATTGTAAAGTTGCTTCCTCATATACCTCATCGAATAATAAAGGTCTTTTGACGTTCATTTTTCAGATTGAAAATATAGTGACAACTTTTAATTTTAAAAGTGATTCATGTAAAAGTACGTATACTAAGTAATTCAAAGCCCTCTTATCTGTTATAAGCAGTTGTTGATAATGTAAAATATTCAAACGCACGTGTGATTGTGTCATCTGAGTACTTTCTATCCCAAATAAATCGAAGATATTTGCTCATGGAGAACTTTTTTTTTGTTTTTTTTTATTTTATTTTTTTTTTTTTGTGAACTATTTCACAAAAGTTTAGATATCTTAATGCTCCCTCCAAAAGATATAATCTGTTCAACTTATAAATCATGAAAAAGTCTCTATCGTGTTCTTTTATATTGCAATGAAAAGTACCATAATTAAATCATGATTGATTTGTGTTAAAAACCTTAGAACTGCAGTATTTGGTAATACTGGGGGTCATGGAAACGATGTTTCCCATAATCGCTAACCATTTGATAATCTGTTGGCCAATGTCTTTGACATACTACAAAATCTCTTGATTCGGGGTTGTTAACTCTAGGAGTAGCTGCTACCCGCCTCTGTCTTTCATCTTTTTTTTCTTAGAAGCCTGAAAGCTTTAACCATGTTTACATCATTATAATTTCCATTACAATTTTTTACACAAAATTTACGACCCGTTTTATTTTTTTTTATAAAAAATTTAGGCTAACTTTTTACTTAAGTTTTTACTAAACTTTTACTTCACTTCGAATTTTGGCCAATAGCGACAGTTTACTGATATAATTACTTAATAATTTTTAAAGAAGTGCGTTAAGCATTAAAACTACATTGACCTTCAGTTTTAGCCTGTTAGTTAGTAAGTCTTGGCAGTATCACATATCTATCTATTACCTTGAAAATAGCTTAATATTCTTTAACACTTTTGCTGAGGTGTTTTACTATCTTTAATAGTAAAAACATTGGCACTGTCAAAAGATTGTATTTCCAAGACAACAATATTTTTTAACTGCACTCGCGAACTTCTGAATTTTTTTCATCTACCAAAAGTTTATAATTCGGTACAAGAACACTTTATAACCTCTTTGAACCACTGTGTAAAAAAACATTTAAGTGCTGTAAAAACACTGTAAGGTAAGTGAAGGATCCTAAATTGAATTAACTCTAAGTTTCTAAAGCGATCTTTTTTTAAATATACATCAAAATATCTTTAAAATTTAGGTCCACGAGATTCATCAAGTTGATTTAGTTGATATGCAATGACAGTAAGTGCATTACAAAGGAAAATATTACCGTTATATTCTCTTTTGGATGCGCTTTCCCGATATCATTGGTTACGTGCTATAGAAAGTGAACACTCAATTGGTGTAAAAAGAGAGTTAAAAAAACATATCATCTACATGAAGTTCCAGAGATAGTACAGCATGATAACTGAAAATAATTCAAGGGTTCTGTGAAACTCTATTTTGAAATGAAGAGAATTAAAATAATCCATATTCACCTACAACCCTAAAGCGCAGACAAAGTAGAACGGCTACATCGTATGTTAAGAAGTAAAATCACGTTTGATATATGGTTATACAAAAAAGGTTTAGGTGTCAATTGAATCAAGAACATTTGAAAATCAACAAAATGAAAATCGTAAATAACGAAAAAGGTGGCAATCTCCTTTTGAAATATATTTCATTCGAAAATCAAACGAGCTAGTCAAACGTGGTTTGAGCCAATAATTGTACACCAAAAATAAGTAAAGTAATGACCAAGAAAGAATTGTGCGGATTTTGTAAATGTTGTTAAGGATTGAGAGATCGTACTAGCAGCTGCATTCATTGAAAGAGCAAAAAAGCACAACCAACTACTGTAGGAAGAAAAAACAAATGTTCATCCTACACTTTAAACGAAAAGGTTCTGTTAAGATATGGTGAAATGATAGGAAAATGTGCAGCAAAGTTTTCAGTTGAGAACATTTGTAATGTAAAGCAAAATCAAAAAAAAAAAGCAACTAAAGATGCACGAAAAAAAGAAAAAGAAAAGAATGCTAGGAAAGTTTGTAGGGACAAGGTTATTCCATTACTTACAACCCATTGAGGAAGTTTTTACCAAGAGTATATGGATCCTTTCGGGGAATATTACCCAGATCTAAATCTGTATCATTTGTTACAGTAAGTATGAGCGGGTTATACGAAATGCGTGTTCATTTTCTGGCTTGGTCATTGAACTGAAAAAATTCTAAACAAAATGGTTACAAAATGGAACCATGCATGGGCCGATTTATGTCTCGTTTTATTTTGATGGTATATTATCGAAAATTTTTAAGCAAAAGGTTTATTTATACTGACATTAAAAAATTTTTTAAAACAGGTTAGAAAAAACCAACTCTTCCGTTCAGGAGGTTTTAACAAAAGAATTCGTATTTTTTCTTTTCTTTTCTTTTCTTGTGTAGCTGTATGTAGTTCTTACAACATTGCTAGTTTTCTTATTTTCATTTTATTTTAGGTTCTTTATTTAACTTCTTTTGAATATGGAGATATTGAGATTGAAGTTTTATATTTCTCTTTTCATATAATTTATAGTACCTAAAAACTTTTTACAAGATTTCCATATTCATATGTCTGTACATAGTGTACATAGCTCAGGTTTTGGCTCATATTCACAAGGTCTTATACTTCTATGGGTTTTCTTCCAGGTTTTTATTCAGTTTAATCCATATACTAAGAAGAAATGAAATTTTTTTATTACATCTATATATACTATATTTGTAAATTACGATTCTTTCTCCTTCAGAAAAATCTTATCTTATTCAGCATGTTTCCTTAACTCAATTTGCTATTTTCTTTGAATTAAAAAACCTTAAAACTCGGGAGCAAGTTGGTTAAGAAAGTGACACGTGTCAATCTTATTCGACTTGATTCACTTATTTATCATGCGATTCCAAATTTTGTTTCAATCAAAGAACTTTTAGTTTTTGGGACCAAATTGGTAAAATTTGGTAATAAAAAAGATTTGAAAGTTTTGAAGTTTTGCTATTGTTCAGATGATGTCTTACTCGCCATCTTGCTAACATTCCTTAAAAATTAAGTACTAAACAAATAAAAATATTACAAAGTGGTTCAAAAAATTGTTACAAAGTGGGTCAGCTTTTTTTATTACAAAGTGGTCCTTAAAATGACCATGTTTGTTTTAACATAGCTGTTCTCCTCAGCCTCGATTTGATGAGAAATAGTTCAAGTTTGGGAAAACCGTATTATTAATCACGTTTATGAGTCATTTATCGTTAAGAGAAAAAAACACTCTGCGGGTTGAGACGTGCAAATTTTTCAGATTACTATGTGAATTTTTGTACCAGATATATTCCATCCAATAAAGCAAAAGGTTTTAGTATTTAAACGTCATCAAATTTTGTATTTTCGGTATTTTAACCATTTTAACTGCCCATATTTTGTCTTGTTAAAAATTTCTCAAAAAGAATATATGGCTTTTTTTGTTAAAAAATTGTTTTCAGCATCTACCTGCCAAATTTTGTGTTATTTGGAACTTCCTCCTGAAAAATAAATAAGATTATTTAAATTCAGTACTTTTTTCAATAAACACGAGTGGGAAAGAATTTAAAAGGTTAAACTGTTTTCGCATCGTAAAGATATCGTTCATATGACTTTTTAAATGAAAGGATAAGCAAGTTTTTCTTTTTCAAAGAATTCGTGCCGAAAATTGAGAAGAAATTACTTTTACTTTTTTTTTTTCCATTAAAAACTTTCATTGCAAGAGGATACTGAGCATGTTAAGAATTTTAAATTTTATTCAATCGTACATGAGTTAAAAATTTCACATTTAAATTTGGAAAACTAGAAAAAAAATATACTAAGATTTTTCCATATTCAAACCGTATGGTAATATTATA
>JAUZNK010100632.1:0-11902 GCA_035046665.1 Euphysa ruthae
ATATAGTATTTTCAATTTACTTTATATGCGGACAGCCATTTTTTTACAGCATTATTCGCTTTAAATTCAAACTCTGAGTATTTAAAATTTCGGATTTTTATAAAGTAGTTTTAAGCAATATATGGTTTAAAAACAAAACTGACTCACCTGTCTTCTTTTTAGTAACCGGTTCTAATATGTAATTTTTATCTTGTCTGATATTAAGATATGCCAATTTGTCGTCTTATTTCTTGCTCAATCTGAATTCCGAATTTTGAGTATTTAATTATTATATATTTTATGTATTTTTAAGTTTTATATTTGTTTTTAAACTGTTAAGTAATACTGAAGAAAATAAAGCTATTCGATGAATATTTAAGATCTAGATTTTGACGTGTATCACTTTTAATTTTCGTATTTCTGTTAAATTATTTTCTAAGAAAAGCACCTGTCGAAAAAGAAAATTATAAAACATATTTCAATCTGGGCGTCAAAAATAACTGGTGTTGTTTACCATTTCATTGCCAATAAAACCAAGAACCCTGATGAGCCCAACAGCCGATACTTTCTGACGAGATATAAAATGATCTATGTTTTAATAAACGTTCACATTGGATTGAAACAGTTGCTTTCCGTTTCAGTCGTTTAAATTAATAAAATCCTGGATTATTTTTTGTTTAGATTAAGATATGTAGATTGTTAAAAAGTTAGGATAAAACGAATTAGTCAAATACACCCTCTTTGTATGAAAAAACTAATTTAATATCTTTATTGCATATTTTTCTTCTCAATGAAGCTGTTTATCTTGTGTTAAACTTTTCAATCTTCTCCTTGAAAATCATTGTTTCTATTTTCATTGTAGTCAGAATTATTTCTAAAACTTTTAGGGTTTTTGGGAGAATGTTGTAGTTTTTGAGATCTACTAGGACGCCATGTTCCAAAAGAATCCTTGAAATAATTTCCAAAGATTTAGCTGTTTCTGCCTAATGCTCCACCATCAATATGACTTCTAAATAATCAAATATTTTTTTTCAATCGAGGAAGAGTTGATTGTACCAAATATATACTTACCAAGCTCAATTTTTGGATTGAAGTTGGAATTAAAAGATGGTAGACTTAGACTTCTATGAAATAATATATTTTCGACGTTAAAGGCATGATGTTTAATTGATGGCTTTGAAAAAAAAATTAACGTTACTCAAAATAATTTTGTAGAAATAGCCAACACTAAATTTGTTCCCAAGTGTCTCCATATTAGCCACCAAAATCTGTGTTTATTTGTTATTTTCAACGTGTTAAATAAAACTCTTTTTGATTTTATCTATCCTATAGAGCTTTAAACAAATTTAAACAGTTACTCAATCAGGATCTGAAAAAATCTGATAATACAATGAAAAAATTCATGCTTTGAACACATTTTTAAAAATCTTGGTTGGAATTGAAAATAACGAAAAACGAATTACAACTTTCGCTGAAGTACTTTCCCGATCATATAGATCTTTGCAACAACATTGCTCATTGTAGTTATATCTCAAAAATTAGTCTTTTTTCTTGCATACGTCTTAAACTGCTTCTGTAGAGTAGTTATATTGGTAACAGTCAGCATTACCTGTTTTAGTGTATAAATTTTTCACATTGAATTCATCTTTCCTAAATTGGTCCAAAAAATCCGTCCTTAAATAATACATATGATATTTCATCAAACCCTGTCGACCTATTTAATTTTTAACCATTAATCATGTTTCTAACTACATCGTCAATGACACTAAAGAATTCAAATTCCTTTGAAATGTTCATTTTGTCATGGCAATTTAAAGTGACTATTAGAAAAATTTGATTCTCTAGGGAGAAGATTTAAAAGATTGGTAGAAAGACTTAAAAAATTAAGATTATTAGCAATTTGAAGATGATCAAAGTTATTAGTTGTTTTCATGGGTGTTATATCATCAATAACCTGTTTGAAAAATAGTCTGTTTATTTTGAAAAATTTAGGAATGCCAAGCTAACGTTATCAAATCTTTCATTAACTGGAAAATTTTCTTGACTTAATTTTTCATTCAGTAAGTCCTTATCATAGTTGCGCATACTCCTTGGTATTTAAAAAATTTTAGTACCTGGTCTAAACCTAGTGATTTTGAGGGTAGGGAAAATTCATGTGATCCCAGTTGTGTGATCCTGTCAAAAAGAACAAATGTAGAATAAAATTCACTATTCTATTTTGTTACTTACTTGATTTTGCTTACACTCCATGTCTGTCGTGTGTGTGTGTCTACCCGTGTGTCTTCGGCTCAAGTGTTACGTTCCTACACGTGTGTCTACCCGTGTGTCTTCGGCTCAAGCATTACGTTCCCGCATGTCTCTTATGTCATTAGTCTATTTCACGTTGGTAAAAATTATATAGCGAGAAAAATATATACTATACATTTAAATGCTAATATTTAAATATTTAGATATAATATAATATAAATATAATTTAATATTTATACATTTAAATAAAAAGTGGTACATTAGTTCTGTATGTAGTAGTTTTAGGTGTGGTACAAAAATCATCTGAGTTCTCAGAGAATAAAGTATATCTTTTATACAAATGTGTCCCCACATTATTAATTCTAGACTAAGTTTGTTAACTACTTTAAAGGTTTCAACAATTAAGAACTGTAGATTTTTTGCATGAATACTGACTGTATTTTTAAAATGTAGCAATTTAACCTACAGTCCATGCACATATGTTTAATCCGGATTCTGTATGTTTGTTCCTGCTCTGACCTCTCACAAGGAGTCGCATATGTTGTCCAGTTTTCGTTAAAGATATTTTGTTTTATTATTAATTTATGATTTATTTTCAATTTAAAATAAAATTGTATGATGTTAAAATGTTTAAAAATATATTTAGTAATTACGTAATTAATTAATTAACGTTAGTAATTAATTTACTACTTAATTTGGAATAGTGATTCATCACTGCGTAGCAGCATTAGTAGAATACAAGTCTTAAAGACGGTGTCGTTCATTGAAGTAAATTAACAGAGATCTCTGTTGCCAAAGTTAAAAGCTCAAAAGGGACATGTAACAGCCATGTTGAGATCTAAGGGCAACGTTAGCAATATGGAAAAACACCTAGCCTAAATAAACTGTTAAGCAAATTAAAAGCACTTCAAAAAGAAATGCTAAACCCACACGAATAGCATCAACTTAGTGAAGCGATACAACAGTTTTCCATAGTGGAAAAAAAGATCCTATCATTGATAAGTAGTGCATACAAGTTGGTAAAGGAAATGAGAATAAAAGAGGTAAAGCATCCTCTCTCTCCAAAAGTGTGCATAAAAATCCTCTCTAAAAAAGATGAAAGCAAATTTAATGTTTCAAATACTCCAGTCTTGAGAAATTCAAAAATGTACAGTGACTCGGAGGCCTTGCCTAATTTTAAATGTTTTCAAGATGAATTCAGGACATGAGTAAACAAATATAATGATATCAGCAGGTGGATACAAACAAATGATAATAATCAAGTCATTAAAAGAGGAGATGATGTTCATCAAACTGTTATGAGAAGAGAAGGCAACTGTTATTCAGTCAGAAGAGAAGACGATGCTAATCACTTTGTAAGAAGAAAAGGTGATGTTCATCAAGCTGCTAGGAGAGAAGATGATGTTCATCAAGCTATTATGAGAAGAAAATGCAGCTGCTACTCTGTTAGAAGAGAAGGCGATGTTCACCAACCTTTTAGGAGAATAGAAGACGGTTATTATCCGGTAAGAAGATAAGATGATGTCTATTATTCTGGTAAGAGAGGTAATGATGTCTGCTATGTTGCTGAAAAAGTTAGTGATGTTCATCAAACTACTATAAGAAGAGTAAAAAGACGGCCTATAGAAAGAGATGATATTCAACCTGTTTGAAAATTAAAATTGCTACACAATTAGAAGAAAAAATTTTTATCTGTCGAGAGCGGAAGAAGACACTCTTTATCACACTAGAACAAAGGAGAAACAATATGTATCTAAAGAAAGTCAAGAACCTCAATATACCTCTAGATAGAGAGAGGAGGCTGTTCGTCTCACTAAAAGAGTAAGGGCAGATACCTGTTATCCAAAGCAACAAACTGATTACCAAGATAAAGTATCCAGGCAACTTTCATCGAGGTGGTCGAAGAGAAAATTTCATCTAACACCAGAGAGAGGTTACCATCAAGGAAAAGAATTTATGAAAAGATGCTTTGGAGATCAACACCTGATTGTTGCAACATACAAAAGGAATTTCTCCACTGACCGGAATAAAGAAATTGAGACTCTAAGACTTCATCGACGAGGAAGTTACGTTAGCTACTGATCCAATATTTTCTCGAGAAGCTCTCGGTAGTATGAATAATGGAAATCCATCCAAAAAAAAATTTTCATCATATATCCATACAACAAGGATGTGAGGAAAAAAGTATTGAAGACATGCGAAAAAAAATTTATGAGCACGATTTCAATGAAAATGCGATAACACATTTCAACACCATGTCGTAAATTCGCAAATGGAACTGAATATTCAAGGGAAGACAAGAGGTTCAAGAAGATTATGGCGGAAAAGAGCTTCTTCAACAATGGTAATCATTATTTGCCACCTGCCATTCCGAAGTCATGCCATTCAGAACAACTTCACGCAGGATTATAGCAGAGCCGTATATCTAAAGAAAAGATTTGAAAGAAACAAGAAATTTCACGAAGTTTTCACAAAATTTATGAAAAATATATTGGAAAAAGGTTAAGCTGTAAAATCAAAGGAACCAAGAAGCCCCGGTCAAGTTTGGTATTTCCCTCATCATGGGGTATATCACACAGGAAAATCTGACAAGATTTGAATTGTCTTGCAGAGCAAATTACATGATCACATCATTAAACAAACCAATATTCTCTGGCCCCGATTTAACATATCAACTAGTGGGAGTTCAATTGTGTTTTGGACAATAGAGGATAGCCGTCATGGGAGACGTAGAAAAAAGTTTCTTCAAGTTATAAATCATGATAATCGAGTTGACTTCCTAAGATTTCTTTTGTGGAAGGGTGGAGATTTCAGTAAAAATAAGATGGAAGAATACATGCGCGTGCATATATTTTGAGAAATCCTAGCTGTAGAAATTACGCTCTGAAAAAAATTGCAACAGATGGGGAAAGAGAAGTTTGGTGAAGAAGCTTTATCTGCTCTTGAATTGAATTTTGAATTGAATTGCATCATTTTTTCTGATGCCTCAGAAAAGGGATATGGAACTTCTAGTTACTTAAGGAGCGGAGAAGAAAATATACACTGTAGTTCGTTGTTTGGAAAATCGAGTATAGCACTTCTAAAACCATTGACAACCCCTAGAATGGACCTAGTTGCTGCCACAATCATAGTAAAGGTTCAAAATCTAATCAGAAGAGAATTGGAGTACAAGATTCCCAACAAATGATTGGTCCGACAATCAAGTGATACTGGGGTAAATAAACAATACAACAAGGCGTTACAAGATCTTCGTATCCAAAAAAATACAGCTCATACAATAAAACTTAATTCCAGCGCAATGGCACTATGTGAATACCAAGATGAGCCCAGCAGATTGCACATCAAGAGGCACAGCCTTAACAGAAGTCGTTAAGTTAAGTTTGTGGTTTAATGGTCCAGATTTCCTTTGAAAACAAGACTTAAAAGAAGAATTGAAACTACAAACTGAAACAATAAAACTTGTCGACCCTGAAGTCAAATTGTTCACTGTGAATTCAATAAGAATCCAAAATCACATACAATGTGATTTGGAAAGAAGAACATCAAGTTGGCGATGATTAAAGAGAGTTATGGCCTTTTTCCTGAGATTTATAACCAACACCTAAGGCAAAAAATGCATTCATCCACTCATTCGTGCTATCAATAGCAGAAATGGCTGAAAGATTATTCATTCAAATGATTCTGAGAAATGTGTTTGGTCTTCCAATAGCCAAAATCAAACTTTGATTTAGAATGAACAAACCACCCATACAATTGAAATTTTTGAATTTCAAGATTGAATACATTCTTGGATAAAAATGGTATAACTCGTGTTGGAGGTTGACTAAGAAATTCAACTTTTGACTTTAAGATAAAGTATCTATTAATTCCGCTAAAAGATTCAGAAATAAGCAAACTTATAGTTAACTTTAGTTTACTCAACATACTATATTTAACAAACCTAAGTTAAAAATAAAAGGTTCTATTTTAGAAATATAAATAATAGGGTAAAAATTTAACAACGCTACCATATTTAAAATATCACTTGAGAAATTCAAGGAAAGGAAAGTTGAGAATAAAAACAAGGATGCCCAAAACACAAAGAACGAAGTCAAAAATAGTGGAATGACATTGAAATGATTTTTTAACTTTTATTTTTAGTTTCCGAATTTTGTATGTAAGAGTATTGTGTTATAGATGTGTTTATAACAGACACATCTGATCGGAGCACTTCAAAAAAGTCAGAAAGTAAACAGGTCTAATAAAATGTCCCTAATTGCATTGCAAAAAATAGATGGTAAAATAAATTGTTTACAATAATATCCTAAGGATAACACTATCAAAAAAAATTCCAAAATTTTGACTTTCCAAGCAACTGTCAAGATTGGAATTATTAATAAAGGTAATGTGTTTCTCTATGGTGATTTTCATCAGTATTCAAACCATAATAAAGGTGATTTGATTTGTCTTGATGTGTTTAAAATGGCGTTATTTTGATTGAAATACGTACATTTTGTGTATTTCTCATTCATGAAGTTGATTAGATCGAGAAAAGTTTATCATTGCAAATAATTATATAAGTGCAAAAAAAAAAAAAAAATTTCTGAAGGTAAATCTTCAGAACAGTGGGATATAAACAAAATTAATCTAAATCGTATTAATATAAATTTCAATGGATAATCAAGTACGAGAATATGTGAATGCAAAGTTATTAATAAATAAAATATTAATAATAAAATAAATTAAAAAATTAATATAATAACCGTGGGAACCTTCTGAAAAAATAATTTGAAGCTAATTTTTGGCCCCACGTTAAAAAAATAAACTTTGAAAATACTTTGAATTAATTTTATTATTTATTTATATCTTATTTCAAAATTTTGAAAATTGTAAAGTCTATGACTGATATACCCAGTTAACAGGAGATATATATAGACATATAGACGGATAGCTCAGTTGGTATGACACCTGACTCCCAATAGTAAGGTTCCAGGTTCGTCTGTACCGGTATATCCCACCCAGCGTATGAGAAGCATTCGATTCGATTCGGTGAGATAAGTTTATGATTGTCTGGCCGAGCGGTTATTTACCGTAAGCTCAAATGGGAGCTCTAAGCACACCAGAACCAAACCCATGGGAACCTTTAAAAATAAACCAGCTTGAAACGGTTTGTAGGCCACAGATATATGTAGGAAAAACGTTGATAATATTTTTGCTTTTTTCGAAAACAAGTTAATTTTTCTCAAGCCGTCAAAAATTATAAGCAAATAGATGAACAAACTTTGCGAAATTAATATGAAAACAGGAATTTGGAGGATTTTCTTTTTGACCAAGAAAGAGTTAAAACTTAACGTATTGCACTGAAATATTGACACTAGCTGCTGCAGTGTTTTTGATTATTCACATTTTTGTCACTTCAGAAAATTCAACTCGTGCTCTCATTCATATATCGTTCTTAGTAGATTTTGGAACTATTCCCGATCTCGATCTTCAAAATCATTTTCAATCTTTTGTCTCTGTTTCTGATGTTGATTTTACTGTTTCAAGTCAAGGTTTTCACAGAAATTTACCAGATCATCAGAGTCCAATAGTTTCAAAAAGGATCAAATTTGATTTTAATTTTCCCAGTTCATCTAAATTAACCACTAATCCCTAAAATACTTTTAACGATACTGAGGACAAATTGCAACAAAAGAATCGGCAACAAAAAAATACGTAATTTAATAAAACAAAAACAGGAAGAAATGAAGAATTAAATACAAAAAAGAATTAAAGAAGTGAAAATTGAAAAAATGATTAAGGGATTCTAAGAGGTAAAGTATATTTTACTAGTTGGCGTACAGTGGCATCTCAGACATGTCTCCCTTCTTCTCAATACCATTTGAGCTAAAGATCATCAAGAGATCCTCATTTAGCCTCTCCGTGTGTTTATAAGCGTCATTGTGCGTGGTGAAATATTACAACCTGTTAGAGGTAACCCTGTTAGTGCAGAGCAAGGATCTAAACCTCAAAAATAAATCCACTACACCTGCATTTAAACCATTTTAGTAATAAGGATTAAGTTTTTAAAGGGATAAAGTTTTAACGAAAAGTTTAATCGATATATTATAAAGGTTTTTAACATGAGGCCAACAAATAGTTTTCAAACAAATTTATTACGAAATGACTCACGGGTTTGGTTCTGGTGTACTTAGCACTCCCATTTGAGCTTACGATAAAGAAAAACATTGGTTCTGAGGTAGGTTCGAACCCACAGCTCTAATAATAGGAACCAATGCCTTCCTTACCCGCTCGGCCAAACAACCATAAAAATGGCATATGGTAATTGTTGATAGAAGAAAAATGCAATATTCAACCAAATTTTTTTACACTGTTGGTGATTAATATATAAAGCTTTAAATAGAAATAAATTCTCTGGCCAGATTATTTTAAATTAATTTTAAGCTGGTTTTGATTTGGTAACTAACAACAGATAATCATCTCTATTGTCTCGATTGAATTATTCTCTACTAAAGTCAAATGCAGGCGTATTTTAATACCTTTAAACCGGTTTAGGAGCCCAAACAATTGACTAAAATGTTTTCGCAATATATTTATCGTGTTTACTAACTCAAAAAGCAAAATTTTCTGGTCACTAAATTTTCTATTTGAAACTAAATTTAACAGAATTTGCCGCAATATCTGGGTAAATCAATGATTTCAATTTTTATGAGTCTAAACTCAAGCCAACAAACCAACTGGAAAATTTGCTTTATCTGTCAAAAAAAAGGAAAATAATATTTACAATACCTATTGTCTAAGCAAGGTAAATTAAATTTACACAAAAAAAAAAATTAGTTCGAAAACGAAAACGACAAGAAGATGAGCAAAATGTAGCTTCAAATTTCTCGAGGCTTCTCTCAAATATTTTTTTTCTATGAAAAAACAGAAAAAGTTGAAAATTTCCACCAATGTCAGACATTAGAATTAAAAAATCGCGTTCTTGAAAAATCTCTCAACGGTTTTAAACTTCTGGAAAAACTAAGTGAAGTAGACATGATTGCAACTGAAGCAAGGCTCCATCTGAATTTTTTTAGTATCACTTTGAAATTGATAACGGGAATTTGAAAACCAAGACTAAAAAAACTTGTAAACAAACAAATTTAGAAGGTATAGTTTCAAATTAGATTTCCGCATGTTTAACCAACATAAAAATGGTATTTTTCATGCCCTCGGGAAAATCTACATAGTTTAAGGGGTGCTTAATTCAAGTGGAGAGTGCGAAACAGTTAAATTCAAACGTTGGACTATTTCAAATGATAAATTTATGAAATAATCCTTGACCACAGAGTGATTTTAGGCAGGGAGCTAGAGAAATTGGAGTTAAGCTTAACTCTATATAACTCTCAATAGTCCGTACTAGCTAATAAAAAATTTATTAACCTCGGTCTATAGATAAACTTCAATATTCTTTGACTAAATAAATCTTTACACATAGAACATTTGCGCATTGAGGATAAATATCAACATTTTAAAATAATTACGCCCTTTACTGTCTTTTTCGAAAAAGGCAAAAGGAATCTCTCCTAACACCACTTCTTTATCGGCCTAATTGGCAATTAGTTAGCCATTAATTGGCAAATCGTTATCGGACGAAGTAAGCAGTAGTGCGAACACTATCATTGCCAAAAGAGCATAAATTATAAAACTTAACACAGTTAAAAAATCACATTTAGAAAGAAGGTATACACGACACTCTAAGAATAATGAACCACCATTTCCCATAAAATTAGGTTTTATGATTTATGCCCAGACACGAGAAAAGTCTTTAGTGGAGTCCTTAGCAGCTGAGTAATTAAATATTACTTAAACCGCATTAAAGAAATCCAATAAAATATTACCAAAAAGCTTTGTAAAAAATACCATGTCGATGATCTTGTTTGACTCAAGAATCTTAAACATAGATTATCGACCACAACCTAACATCAACAACTGCTCAGAACTAATTTCATGGTACAAGTCTCTCCATTTACCAGCACCAAACACATGAATCGGCGTTAAAACATTTTACCTATATCAAAAGTGAAAACTCTGAACAACTTTTATCTTATTTACCTTTTCAGTATACCAAAATCATGCCTGTAAAACATGGTAAACCTGGATATCTAGTTGTACCTTCTACACGCCCACTAATGTTATCGGAGTCTCAAGTTATAACAAAGCTATACCAATGGATTTTTGTTTGAGAGAATCAGTCAACAAATTGATATATCTTTTACAAAATTTTATTCTAATAACATCGATTATAGAATAAATACAGCAAAAATCTTAACTGTATTATTGTCTTTATTGTACGGATCTATCAATCTCACATCAATGGTGTACCACTGCACAAAAGTACTCAGTAACCTAGTTAACTACTTAAATCCTGGACAAACGACTGTAAAAGCTGGTGATCTACCAGTCTATGCTTTGGGGAAGCAAGTACATTGGTAGTATCTGGACCAGATTCACAATGTAATATGGATGATGGGCCCGTTGCATATCAAAATGGCCTTTATAAACACAGTTGATGACTAGTTGAAAGGAAGTGGCTGGATAGAAATTTTCCAAAAGGAAAAATAATTACGACTGGTAGTTTTCTTACTAGTTCAGAACAACAAACTAATAAAAATAGATGAGCGTGCTGTTGGAATCTTGCATAATGCATCAGCATTGTTAAAGTGGGATATTGTAAGACTATAATCTCAAACACTTTTCAGATGGGTGAAGACAAAACAGAAAATGAAATACTTCAGCCTCGTCACGAGAGTGCAAAAATTTTTGACGAAACATTTTTGAAAGACGAAAGTTCGTTTTTAAACATGTTGTTATATCTTGGAAACACTTTCCAAGAAACCGAAAATGTGTTACTTTACATCATACCAAACCAGTTCTTGAAGAAAGAGCATCTTCATCTGTTAGAAATTCACAAACAATGTGTAAACATCAGTTCACAAAATTTAAGGAAGAAAGGGTATTATAGGATTCTGCATCGATGTAAGATACAATAATAAAAAAAACAAACTTCCACTTTTCTAATGAAACTTCAAACAAATCTAAACAAAAAGTGTCCAAACGGCAGTTCTTCACAAGAGTTCATGTTGCAAGCCGATCAAGAGATATTGACTTAGAAATCTTCTTTGTAACACGAGAGTTTATCTATCCAGTTTCATTGTCAGAATATGAATAAACTCGTTTTAAAACCTTGAGTGAGTTTTGTGATCAAAATACAAGCTTCAGAGCACTTTACATGACCTTTCAAACTTTCAGTGTAAAAAAATGTTAAAACTTCGCATAGTTTCTGCATAATTTTAAGGACTTTAAATATATTGCAAGGTTAGCACATGATTGATTTAACTGATTTTCTGTACAGTATTATAAATAGGAATAGGTAGGTTGGTTACGAGGTTGTTTTCGTGTTACACATGATGCTTGTACTGTAAGAAGGAATGCATCATGATCTATTATCAGGAAATTATTTAAAATTTTATAATACAGAAGCATAAATAATAAATATTTATTTATTCACAGAATTTTGCCGGATATATAATTCTATAAATTTTAATGATTTTATTCCGTTATTGGAACATGAATATTAATGAATTCACTATTGTTGATATGATCGATTATGAACCAAAACCGAATTACCATTTATTGAATACACGGTTACGTTATT